>JAZHYW010001875.1:0-105509 GCA_037355805.1 Ixodes ricinus | reverse complement strand
AACGAACCAGTCAAACAACCAACAAGGGGAACATACCAAACTAAACAAATCGTTGCCGATGGTTGTTGCATATCTGGTAGATTACTTTTATTAACCAAACAGACAGATGTTGAAGGCTTTTAAGCATTTAGGACTAGATTTGTTAATGGTCTGTGGTGAAACATTTACTTATTTATTTACAACTCCTTCTCCGTGTCGGTACAAAAAAGTATTAATTGAATTTAATACAAAACCTGGACCATTAAAAACGATTATATTTGCACGATAGCATCAATACTAACACATTTTTTAACGAAAGTCATATATTGTACACAAACTAACCAATAACACTTCAAATAATGTAGAAAACTTAATGGAGTGTTTGAATTTCCAATTTCCTGCGAATGAAATATCTCAAGTAAGAAATAAAGCTCGCTCCCGAGGAAGAAATGATGTTCAGGTTAACCTTTTTAGTCTGGGTGATCCATTAACATAACGATTCTGTTGGGGCGGCTAAAATCTTGGCAACAACCCTAATAACCTGTCATCGCCCCATTGTCATCGACCACTGCTCTTATCCGTGATGTTAAGGAATCAAAGACCTTGCCAATAGTCTGGTTCGTTCCGGAGGTTCTCCCACTCCTCGTGGACAACACGCCACAGTTCGTTGGCAGTGGCGCTGTAAAGAGGACACCACACCATCGTTGTCTTTATGCACCTCCAAACAAGTTCACTTATGTTGAGGTCGGCACCCTTCAAGGGCAGTGGGAGCATGTTGATTCAGCGACCTTCCAGGAGGTCGCGGACTTTGTGAGACGTGTGAACTGGACACAAATCGTGTTGAAGCACGAAGTTCGTGTCGGGGAATGGGTCCTCGAGGGTGTAGGGAATCTTGACGTAGTCAACTATGTCACAATATTTGTGACACGTCATTATTCCCCCAATCCTAAACATTAAACACTGTCCCAAGCCCCTCTCGAGAAATAGCACCCCAGACATTGACAACACTGCTGTCACTAGGGGCGACTTGCCACAGAAGATGAGGGTGGTATCTGTAAAAAGACCAAATTGCCTACTTGTTAATTGAAGAAACAATAAAATCTAGTGCCGTTTTAGCTAGAAATAGAGGTCTTGAAAGGAACTAGTTTATTACAGGCAGTAGTCGGTTCGCCACACTAGAAGCTGCTGGTCATAGCGAGTCGTAAACATAGATGCGTCGGTCAAGATCACCTGTCCGCAGTCCACGTTCTGTGATCGACTGCAAAGCAAAGGAGGGCGCGCTTTTTGTTTTCGTTGATGAGCTGCTTCTGGGCAGAGGATCGGCAATACAGTCCTGTTTCAGCAAACCCGTGCTTCACCGTGTGGTCGGAGACGGTTATGCCGACTGTCTCTGGGACTTCATGCATGACTGAAAAGGATTAACAGTCGCAGCAGCAAGAAGTTACCTAAGCCAAAAAGTAACTGTTAAGGTCGCAGTTACCTCTGCCAAAAAAGTAACTCTGTTACAGTTACTGAGCTTCCAAAAGTAACTTGTTACAGTTACTGTAACAAAGTAACATTGTTACTTTTCTATTACTGTGTAAAACAGTAAGTAATAGATTACAAACCAAATGATAGATTTTATTCAATAGAAACGTAGGAAGGCATGTGGGTAGTCAAAATGGCTCAGGGTAAAAAAAAGGGCAATCATTCTGAAGAAAACACAACAAAAATAAATAAATTAATTGAAACACTGTTCGCTTCCTGCACCACATGGAGACTCTTTCACTCAAAATTAAGGGGACAAAAAACTCCAAGCGTCTCAATAAAAAAAAAAAAAAGGCAGCGTCGTGCACTTCCTTTGTTAAAAGAGAAGACCTATTTGGGGTGTAGAGTGTACAACACGAAAGTTGTCAACAAGACAGTTTTTTTCTAGACACGAAAACAGAAAGTTGGGGATAAACGAGACATGACTAAGAGTAAAAGACCCCACATGAAGGCCCCAGATTGCCGCACAATTCAGATGTTCACCCACGCGAAGGGAGTGAGCCAGCATAGATGAAGAAGACAAGCTTCTGTCCTCAACCGCTGTGGGTGCCAGCTTCCTTTCTTTCCCTGTGTCACTATGGGTGCCCCATTCTCGGTGTGCCCCTCTGTGTTGGTCTTTCTTTACGAGGGTAGGCCAGCTCCCTCCACGGCGGAGGTCTGATCGCCAGTTTCTTTTTCTTTCTTTTTTATCTTCGTTTCACTGCGGTGCTTATACGTAAGCTAATAACCTCAAGATGTAGAAATAGTTTTAAGAAATCACCTTAACGAGTGTTGCTGTCCAACATTTTTTTATATAAAAAAGGTATTTGCTGTTACAGTTATTGTGTAAAAAAGTAAGTGTTACAGCTACAAGTTCCTCTAACTGAAAAGTAACTAGTTACAGTTACAAGTTACTGAAAAAATAACTAGTTACCGGTAGCGCGCTACTAGTAACTACTCACTGCCCAAGACTGCTTCTATATTACGCATTTACGAGCCAGTATTATCACAGCTGTTTTGAAACAATAAAAAGCCATAAACTGCCGTCTGTCCTAAATTATCGGCAGTCAACTGTATCGGGTTTATAGCTAGCTGTTGTGAAAATGGAAATAAGCAATCGTTGTTGGGCTTGTTTCTCTTATGTTTCATTTCATACCATGCATTTTCAGAGACCTTGCTGACACAGTTCGTTGGCCAGATGCCCGGACTGTATGGGGAGACTGCCATGACGTTCAACGTGCATCAGTTGACACACCTCTCCTCTACAGTGCGGCGCATGGGGCCCTTGTGGGCCAACTCGGCCTTCCGGTTTGAGGACGGCAATGGCCGCTTGCTGAAGCAAGTAACTGCTGCAAAAGGAGTGCCGCAACAAATTGTAGAGCGGGTGGTTATGCGGCAGGAATTGGAGACCCTGCTGGCGGCAGACTTTCTCCCGGCGGCGGTAAGGCTAAAGTGTCAGCGCGTCTTAGGATACGAGCCCCTCAGGAGAGCCACACATGTTGAGGGAGTATGTCTCCTGGGGAGGGGCACGCCAGTTCAAAGGTTTTCCCCTGCAGAAACTGCAGCAATGACTGCCAGAGTTGGCTTTTGCCCTTCAGATGCGTTGGAGCACGAGCGCTTCATTGTGAACTCCCAGGTGTATGAGAGCACGCAGTACAGGAGGGCGAAAAAAGCAATTCTACAGTAATTTCTTGCCATGATGGCAGTGTTGTAGTGATTTTGAGGGCTCTCCATGTAGATTACATGAACATGGAGCGCTGCATCCTCCTGTGCACGCCACTTGAGGAGCGGGAAGTGCAGAACTCAGTCTTCCCATTTTATATTGTGAAGACAAGCAGACCAGGACACTCTGTAGTAGCCGTCTTACCCGAGGACATGCGCAGTGCTTGTTTGTTAATTGATTTTGGTAGAGAACAGAGGTATGTCTGCCACCTCCCAAACACGCTGGAGCGAGACTAGAACAATTGTTTTTTTTGTGTGTGTGTTCAAATGTATTGAAGTGGACTAATGGCCAGATCTTTTCTGACCAAGTGTCACGTTTCTGTTCATAGCAAAAGTGGCCTCTTGTGTGTTCATGTTGTAACTAGTTATTGAGGATAAACCATAAAGTTATGCTCTAGATTTTTTTTCTCTTCTGCATTTTGCATTTTTGAACTCTTTCTTGGACTGCTGGAAATATACTTCCCACCTAAATAACTTCTCTTGATTTTTAACCGAGCTCAAGGGAAACGGAATTCCCACCAGAATGTTGTCACAAACATATTTATGTTTAGCTGCAAACTTTGTGATGCTAGCATCTGCCATTTTCTGTTGATGCGGGGTTGGGAAATATGTGCAACTTTCAAACTGTATGGCGATGACAAATGTTACGATGGTGAACATGTTGAAGAATTCTTTGTTATTCATCCAAGTGGGAAGTGACGTGCACTTCTGCAATAACCTCTGCTTGGTACAATATCATGGAGAATGAGCAATATTAACTACTGTAAAAATCCCGAGCAAGTGCCTGCTCAGAATTTGGAGATAATCATGGTAAAACTGGGGGATGGGCACTTCTTAGGTCGGTGTTGACTTTTGGACGAGTTGCTGATAAATCTTTGAGAACAAGGTAGCGCTTTCGACATGGGCAAGAGGGAAGAACAGGCAACACAGTCCACAAATTTCAGTTGTTTAATTCTCAGAAAACGACATCTATCTAAGCTTTGTGCCCACGCGCCACTCAACCAATACCATACGCCGAAACTGCTTACAGGAACCTCTCCAAATTATCAAAATACAATTCCTGAGAGCAGCTTCAGCGTATGGTATTAGTTGGGTGGCACGTTGGCACAGAGCTTATATAGATGTCGTTTTCTGAAAATTAAACAGTTGAAGTCTGCACGCTCTGTTGTCTGTTCCTCCCTCTTGTCCTTGTCAAAAGCGCTATCATGTTCTCGAAAACTTCTTAGGTTATGAATATGTAAAGATATATTCTTTATGCATTTTCCAAATGTTAAAGATAGAGGGGTGGGCACTTGTGGAATGGCAGATGTTCGGTATTTCACGGTATTTTTGTTTTCATTTCCATGCTTAGCTCTAGAAAAATATTTCTTAATCTGATGTTGTGTCTTTGCGTTTTTAAAGAATCATTTGAAAGTTTTTCACATATTGTCTAAAAGCATCTTAAATTTTCAGTGATTTTTAATATGTTTGTATAGCAGAAAGCAAAAAGTAGTTTTTTTCTATTGTTTTCAGAAAAGTTGCCAATGAAAGGGTTAACTGCACAATTTGACATGGCAATGCGGTGCAAAATAAGATTGCTGCACATTTTTGTGTGATGTAGTCACAGTTGTATTCATTACTTATCTATTTTAGGTGTGACATCTACTCAGAATTATATAATTGTTTCCCTTGTTATGTTATTTGAAATTGCACTGGCAATACGACAGCACAGATTTTCGAAACAGATGCTTATTTGATAGCAAAGAACACAAAAATTTGTTGCTCTAAGTTTTGTAAATATGTTGTGCATATGTGCAAATTGTGGTGAATTCAAAGTGATAATATAATGCCAATAAAAACGTATGTTTGGCCCTGGTATGCATGTTTGTTGACTGATAAAGATAAAGGATGTGCGTATCTGTTTTCATGGGAACATCATTTAATGGTCTGCATATGTATTTGTCTCATATATGATGGTGTTATGGTAAGAAAAACATGTGTCTTCAAAACTGATATGCACTAGCTGGATGTCATATCAGTTCTCATTTGGGCTGCATATGACATTCCAAATTCTGATATGCATGTCATAAGTTCTCATTTGAATCACATATGAACTTGTATGCTGCATATAAGTTTTCTTATGTTTCATATCAGTTCTGATATGCTGCATATAAGTTTTTTTATGTTTCATATCAGTTCTGATATGCTGCATATAAGTTTTTTTATGTTTCATATCAGTTCTGATATGCCGCATATAAGTTTTTGACTATTTCATATCAGTTCTCATATGTCGCATATCAGTTTTGGGTATTTCATATCAGTTCTCATATGTCTCATATCAGTTTTTGGTCTTTCATATCAGTTCTTATATAAATTCATATGATTTTTTTCAGTAGGGGAGGGCGTCCGCATTGGTGTTTCCCTTTCCTGACTTGTGCTCGATCTCAAAGTCATATTCCTGCAACTGCAGGTTCCACCGAGCTAGGCGAGAGCCCGGGATCTCTCACATTCATTAGCCACCGCAGAGGCCTGCAATCAGTTACTATTTGGAAGCGGCGGCCGTACAAATAGCACCGAAAATGGCGCACAGCCCAAACCAGTGCCAAACACTCCCGCTCTGTTGCACTGTAGTTTTGCTCGGCTCGGTTCAGCTGTCGACTGGCGTAGGCCACGGGTCTTTCAACTCCATTCTTTCTCTGTGAGAGTACAGCCCCAAGCGCATATTGCGAAGCATCCGTCGCCAAAACAAAGGGTGTCTCGAAGTCTGGATAACAAAGCACCGGTGCCGCAAGGAGTTTGTCTCTTAGTTCTCGAAAAGCCTCCTGCTGATCATCACCCCACTCGAAGGTAGCCGACTTGGACGTGAGCACGGTCAGGGGTTTGGCGATCTTGGAAAAGTTATCGATAAACCTCCGATAATAGCCAACGAGTCCCAAAAACTCTCTCACGTCCCTCACCTTAGTCGGCCTCGGGAAATCTCGTACGGCCTCCTCTTTCTCTGGGTCGGGCCGAACCCCCTCCGCGGATACGATGTGTCCGAGATATTTAACCTCCTGCCTCAGAAACTGGCACTTCGAGGGCCTCAACTTCAGCCCCGCCGCCTGAAACCTTCGCAGGACGCACTCGATGTCCCGCAAGTGCGAGTCGAAATCGCGACTGTAGATGACAATATCGTCCATGTAAACATGGCAGAACTGTCCCACCAGCCCCTCGAGAATAACATCGGCAGTCCTCTGCCACACCGCTGGACTGTTGACGAGACCCATTGGCATCCGGTTCCACTCGTAGTGGCCTGATGGAGTGTTGAATGCCGTCTTAGCTTTGTCTGTGGGATCCATCTCAATCTGCCAAAAGCCAGAGGCCAAGTCCACGACACTGAAGTACCCAGCACTGCCAAGCTGGGCCAGGGTCTCCTGGATGTCAGGAATTGGGTATGGATCCACTCGCGTGACGGCATTCAACTTCCGATAGTCCACCACGAGCCGAAACGATCCATCTGACTTTTCAACCAGCAGGGCCGGAGCCCCCCAAGGCGACTTCGACGGTTCCACAATGCCCTTCTCCACTAGCTCCTTCACCTGATTATCCATCTCGCGCCTCTGAGAGTATGGGATCCTGTATGCACGCTGGAACACGGGTGCCGAATCCAAGGTATCAATGCGGTGTTTAATCACGTCACAGCGGCCCAGGTCCAGTGGACCCCATGCAAATGCCGGCAGGTGCTGGCGAATCACGCCAATGAGGCGAGCTCTGTCCTCCCCAGCTACCCCCGTGAGGTTAAACTTAGTCTCCAACTCTTCATCTGTCGGCTCTGACGGGGGACTCGCAGCACCCACACTCATGACCTGCTCGGACTTACTGACACAGGCTCCATAAAAATAAGCCACTGTTTTGTTTTTGGGGACTATCAGCTCTTCTCGACTTAGGTTAAGCAGGGCTATCGGTACTCTCGATCTGTCATTCACCATCACAAGAGCCTCCCTAGTTTTGACTCCGTGAGTCAGAAGGTCAGCCGACTCAAGCACTCCCAGCTCCTCCTTAGGAATTTCTTCAGCCGTTCTCGCCCAGCAGAGAACCTCGGACAAAGGGGGAATGGTGCACGGGGATGCCAGACGAACTGGGATCCCCGCGCGCAATTTGTCCTGCACACCGCTCTTGATCCCCGCAGATTGCCAGTTCACAATGGGGACCTCTTGACCCGCCACCGTTAGTGCCCTCCGAGTCACCAAAACATCTATTCCCTGCCCAGAGAGAACGTCCTGTCCTAAGATTCCATCAAGAGCGAGTGCTGAGTCGTCAGAGATTACAAAACACGGATGCTCAAAGCGGCAGTTCCCCAGGCTCATCTTCAGCCAGAAACAACCCTTTACTTTAATCTCATCTCCGGTGATCCCGTGAAACCTTTTGTTCTTTTGTTCCGCGCACGGCTTCAGCTTTTTGTCTTTCATTTTTCCTAACGCCACCTCTTTTAGCAACGTAACCCGCGATCCCGTGTCCACCAACATTCTAAGAATGCAGCCATTCACTTCACACTCAACAACGGGGCTCGACTCCTCTGAACACCGTACAACAATTATCTCAGACGGACCCGTGTCGCATCTTCGTTCATTCTTCTTTCTTGGAGGGTTAGCATGCATTTCTTTCAGTACCCTTTCCCCTGCGACCGAGCCCGCGCAGGCCTCTTTTCTTTCCGGTCCCCCTCGTCCCTCTTTACAAACGGGGCGGTAGGGGGCTTACAAGTTTTTTGGAACCGTGTCTCGACTACCCTCTACGGACCGTGGTGACGTCTGTCTATCACACTGTCGAGCAAAGTGACCAGGCTCGCCACACGAGTAGCACCTAGGAGCGCGGCGTCCTCGATTTCCGGATCCCCCGCGAGGCCGTTCCTCTCTCTGCAGAAACAGTGTTTCGAGTCGAGCTAGTCTCTCCCTCAACTCGTCGATTTCGCTGGGCTGTCCCACCATGCGCACCGGCTGAATCCTGGAAGTCAGGCTCTCGTTAGCCTCCTCCTGCGTAGCCACCTCGACTGCCTCCTCAAACCGCTCTGGCCGACGAGACAACACGAAACGACGAATTGGGTCTTTTAGCCCCTGCACAAACTGCGAGCAAAGCTGCTCCCTCATCAGCTCCCTGGCAATTTTGGCTCGATCGTCCGTCTCAGGAACTGCCACCCCGCCACGATCAGCACGCAACGTGTCCGTCCCCAACGATTGAAGACGCGTGGCGTACGTCTGAACGTCCTCGTCGTCTTTTTGACGGGCAGCCAGAAAACGCTGCAGCCTTACACCGGGCAGCTCAGTGTCAAAGCGCTTCAGGAGCGCAGCCCTAAGGTCAGTGAACGTCTTGGAGTCTTTCGCGCGTTCGTCGCGCCATACGAAATCGTACGCTACTCCCGCTACCCTACATCTGGCGACCCCAAGCTTGTGCACCTCTTTCCATGACCCCATTACTGCTACCTGCTCCACCATATCTACAAAATCATGTACGGTTACACCTTTGCCGTCCCCAGTGAAAACCGGCACCATACTGCTTAAAGCCATAATACTAGGGCCCGAAACGGCTCCTGCCTGGTCCATCGCCATGCTCGCCAAAATTAGTGGCCTCCGCACTCACTCTCCACCCGGAAGGGGGTGCCCTTCAAAGTTCTTAGGATCCCGTCCGATAACCCAAAAGCTGAGGTATCCCACCGCTGCCACCAATGTGACGGTTGGTAACCCCAACCCTGGTCCCGGGGTTCCTTTTGGGCGAGAGCGAGTGAGGAGACCGGCGAACAGATAACACAAGTTTAATTGTAGCAAATTGGAGGGAGGGTCGATGACTTAGAGGCTCACGCTTTGTTGACGACGTGCTCGTCCAGGTGTTCGGGAGGGGCAGGCAGACCGGGGCTCCCGTGCAGAGTCCGGGCTCTTGCGTTGACGTGCTTGTTGGCGACTGGCAGACCGGGGCGCTTGCTTGACGACGTGCTTGTCGAGGCGTTCAGGACACCGCAGGGGCAGACAGGCCGGGGCTCCCGTGTAGAGTCCGGGCTGGCTGGCGATGCGTCGTGGCGGTTGCGGGGAAGGCGTTCGTCGAATCTTGTTTCCGCCCAGGGACTCAGCACGGCATAACTTCTTTGTCTTCTTTCCCCTGGCCACTGGTTACGCGTCCAAAGTCAATCGACGCGCCCGTCCAACTGCCGCTCCCGCCGAAATCCCCACCGACGGCCGTCGAGTGCCCCTCCTCTCTCTCCTTCTCTTTTCCCTCGATTCCCCCATTGTTCCCAACGAGCGCGGAATGCGGGAAAAGCCCGGGTGGTCCCTCCAAGGTTGTAGGCGCGCTGTTTCCTGTTCTGCCACACCTCGGCCCCGCGAGGCAGTCATTCTCGGAACACGTGAATGTCACACCCCGGCTTCGCGAAACACCGGCTCTCTCGGAACTCCCGTTCGTCACAATTATCTGCGCGAAGCTCCGTACTCCGTACTGCCGCAAAATCGGCAGTTTCGATTTCAACACGCGCGGAACGGTTTGAAAGCTTTGAATAACGAACACAACGGAAACATAAAAAAGAAAAACAGACGTTTGCCCTCGACCTTACTGATGATTGGTCGGAAGAGCCCAGAATGCTTCAGTTTCGGTAACAAATATCATATACACGACGCCAGCGCTCAAAAACACAGCGGTGAATACAAGCATAACAGTCTGGTGTCAGTCTGTTGGATGGACGTACGTGAGAGAAGCCAGCGACGCGACGCCACATCTCGGCCCAACCGGGAACTCCCTTAGCTGCATTCGGCTAACGCCACTGCACGGCGCTTGCACACTAGAAACTGGCAACAGGCGAACGTCCATTGAAAGACATCGGGCAGGTATAATGTACTTACCATGAAGGCAACAAGCCTGAACATGTAATCCCAGATCGCTGGTATATAACGCTATCACAAGTGAGGCTCTCTTAAACACTCAACGTCGCGCGCACAGACACAGTATAAAGCTTCTTCAACTTCGAAGTCCGCACGGAATCCATACACTTGGTGCGGGCACCAGCGAGGTCCTCGCCTTCAAAGGGGTGTCCAACCACTGCGGCACCGCTAAGAACCAGGAGGCCGACCAACTGGCCAAGCTCGAACACGACGACGCTGAATTCTGGCTGCGCATGCGTGGAGCCCTTCGAGGACGCGAAGCTTCTGGTGGTCCGGGAAGCCCAAGCCAAGCATCCCGACGCGAGGTACGCGGCGGAAGACCGCCTCGCTAGGCAGCGGCAGGTCGTCATCCACTGCCTCCTAACAAGCAGTGCCTCGTCCCCAGTGAAGCTGCAGCGGCTCAGGCCAAGCGCTGACCCGGAGTGCGGTACCTGTGGAGAATGGGCGGGCACCAGCCGCCTGCCCGAGTTCGCGATCACACCGACGATCGCGGAGAGTCAATGGCGGCGCTCGGCATGACTCACTAGGCCACGCCAGCGGCAGACAAGCGGCATCAATGCCGGCCTTTCCTGCACAAGAGAACAGATCATCCGTCCGCATTAGACAGCACAAACAAAAGAAAAGGCCCTCAAGGCGCTACTCACCTTCTTTGATAAGAGTGGACTGCTACTATCCATGCGTGAGCCCTGAAATCGCTAAATTTCGAACAAAGAATCCAGGCCTCCCACGCGCGGCTACAAAACGAAGAAGGGCACGCAAAATGGCGTAACCGTCATCCCGCCGTCCCCAGCCGTTGGATGAATCGATGGATTGATGGATATTGGCTGTTCCTTTTATACCGGTGGGTAGCTTGCGCCACCTAGCATTGAATTATGTAATTCAAAAGTTTCTTTCCTTTTTTTTCCGTTTTTTCTCTCCCCATGCTTAATATTCTTCTCCCTTTACCTCCCTGCAACTATCACCGGGTAGGCAGAGTACTTTCCAAAAAGACCTTTGAGGGATCGGGCAAAAAAAAACAAAAAAACAAACAAACATTGCTTCCGCTTTTTTTCTTGGGCGAGGGAGTCGCCAATTTTCATCTGGTCAACCTCGTTCGTCTTCGACGACGAGGAGTGTCACCTACCGCTTTCAAAAGAGCACCCGGGTTCGATCTACAGTTTGGGCTTGTTTTTTTATTTTGTTTCTCGAACATTTTGTTTTGTCGAGGCGTTTGGCGATATTTACGATATTTCTTTTTTTACGATTAACACACACAAAAGAAAGAAAAAACGAATGTTGTCGACGAAACTTCGCTGAAGTAAATGGGCCGGAATAGAAAGATGAAAAATGCAAAGTAAGAAAAAAAAAAAGCTTTACTATTGCTGCTATCTGCTTGTCAAATGTAGCAACGTCTGTTTTTTTTTTTCAAACGTTTATTTTTGTTTTGGTGGCAGTGGGCTTGCTTGAAGCGGTCCGCGGGCCGGCGTCACTAGGAAGGACCGCGGCCAGCCGCGGGCCTGTCCGAAAGCCTCAGCTGGCCGGCGTTTGGAGACTCCCTGCTCTGTCGAACCTCGAAAGACACTTTTCCGCCCAAGGTTGCCTTCGTGTATCCGTAGGAGTCCGAGTGCACGATGAGTAGAGGCTCGGCACGCTTGAAATATATTTTGAGGCACTTCCTCCGTACATTTAAAGTGTTCAATATATGTATTCCTATATATTAGTAACAACGTAGTTTAGTTACTCTAAAAGTATGTACTCTTAATATGAGAGCAGTTAATATACACAAACAGCGCATATACTTTAAGCATTCTCC
Source organism: Ixodes ricinus (assembly GCA_037355805.1). Taxonomy (NCBI): domain Eukaryota; kingdom Metazoa; phylum Arthropoda; class Arachnida; order Ixodida; family Ixodidae; genus Ixodes; species Ixodes ricinus. The sequence continues at coordinate 93,632 of JAZHYW010001875.1, read as the reverse complement.
CAGATATATATTCCGAGTAGCAAAGGGCTTAAAATATTATTGTACTTTTGGAGTATTTCGATCACACTCACTTGCTTATAGTGCACTAAAACTATACTGAGTATATTTTGAATATGCTGTTTTTCGCTAAGGGATATCTCACAGCTCTAAACACAAATGGAGCTTGGTTTAAGTACTTTGTTGGAATTAGCTCGCCAACAATATTACCTTATAGCATTCTGAATCGTGAACAACCAAGGCATGTGGCAATGAGGAGGTTTTGTATGTGCGAGCAGACATACAGCAAAATAGCTGATAAAGGTACCTTGGTGTTACATGCAGTGACACAAAATGTTTACACGAAAATGATTACATACTGCAAGTTGGGTGTGGATACAATTAAGCTTGCGGAGCTTGTTATGATAAGGCTAAGGTACAGTTGCCAAAATCCCTAATCACTTCCGATGATGCATAAACAGACAAGCCTGTTATTCATAAACTAACGAAATAAGTCACTTCGAGGTTCTAACAATAGACGAGTTGCGTGAGGAGTTTCCTAAAAAAACCAAACTTGAGTTAATGCCCTCTCAAAAGTCTAATTTAACGAAGCATCAAAATGGCCTCAGATCAGGTCTTAATGGCAATAACGACTGCTCTTTTATTACCAGTGTCCTCTATGAGATGGCTCTCAACTGTAGTCACTGAAAAACGGATCATGCGGGTATCCAACGAAAAAAAACTATAACCTACTCTAAAGACACTTGAGACTGCTTACGCGTAGGAATGCGAAGGCATTCCTACAATTGCATTCTTTGAAGCAGTGCACACTGCACTGCTTCGACCGCCGGAGAGCAGTGGGGAGGTGATGTCACCGCCGGAGTGCACACTGCACTCCGGCGGTGACGTCACACTCCTCCACTGCACTCCGGCGGCGAACTCCACCGGCTCCACGGCTTCCGTGATGATGCATCTGCGTTACCTCCTGTGTGTTTTATTTCTAAGGCGCGTTCGTTTTGACCTTGACGCCCCACCGGCCTTCGTGACGAAGCAACTCCGGTACTGTGCTTTTGAACAATGGGAATTTAATTGCCGTTTAGCTGCTACAGACGGTTACAGACAACGCCGGCTTCGGACATCTTGGTTACAGCCGGACACGGGCCCGTATTCGCGAAAAGTATTACTGGCCCAAGCTCCTCAAAACCGTCCACCTCTACACCCGATCATGCCACGAGTGTCAGCCACGCAAGAAACCGCCGACGAAGCCGGCCGGTCTCCTGCAGCCAATTCCACCACCAACTGTACCGTTCCAGGCGATGGGAATGGATCTACTTGAATATTTTCCGCCGTCGACCCTGGGAAACCGATGGATAATCGTCGCCACAGATTATTCACGCGGTACGCAGAAACAAAAGCCCTTCCTTTAGTTACTGCTGTTGAAGTTACCAAGTCTTTCTTCAAGACCATCGTACTCCTGCACGGCACTCCCGAAGTTCTCATTGCAGATCGCGGATCATCGTTCATGGCACAGATGACCCAAGAAATCCTTCGGCTCAGTCACACCAGCCACCGTCGTACCTCTACGTACCACACGCTGACCAACGGGCTAACGGAGCGACTCAAGACAATCGCCGACATGATCTCTATGTACGTCGACGTGGAGCACAATACGTGGACGAGGTGTTGCCCTACGTCACGTTCGCCTACAACACGCGGTTCAAGAGACCACTGGATTTACACTGTTCGATCTGGTATATGGTCGGAAAGCAACGACCACACTCGAGCGTCACCGTTATGTCGCGCGACGCCGTCGGCGTCGGCGTAACCGTGAGGTCACGTGACCCTGGTTACGTCACGTGACCCCTTAGGTCATGTGACCCCGGTGACGTCATGTGACCCCCTTAGGTCACATGACCCCAGTGGTGTCGCGTGACTCCCGTGAGGTCACGTGACCCCCGTAAGGTCAAGTGACCCCGTGAGCTAACGTGACCTCCGTGAGGTTTCGTGACCCCGGTGACGTCACGTGATTCCTGTGAGGTCACGTACCGCCGTGAGGTCACGAAAGTCACGAGGCCTCACGGTTACGCCGACGGCGACGCCGACACCGCTCGGAGTTAGGAGTAGCAGGCAGGATGAGGAGGTGAGAGGAGGGAGGAGGGGTGTACCCTTTCCCTCCTCCTCCTCAAGAGCGGCGCTCCACTTCGGTGTAAGGGTAAACGGGTCGTCACTCGAGTGAACGGCGGGGCCCCGCGCGATGTTGATGGTTTACTTCACAACGCTCGTAAGCGCTTACCCAGGCGTAGCATATGCTGTCAGCCACCCGGACATGCGCAGCCTTTTCAACAAAAGTACAGATTGACATGAGAACTTCATGTAACTTGTCGAATTAGCGGTTCTGGCTCTGTGCGAGTACGTGTAAAAGTTCCTGGCGCCGGTGCTGTCGCGCTACGAGCAGCATGTGTCGATATGTGAGGGCAAGGGTCTAAGGATGCAAGTGCATATCTTCAGGTGGAAGAATTTTACGAGCGCAGCTCAAGGCTGAAGTTCATGGAGCGAATTATGCGACGAATAACTGACGAACTTCGCCCGACGGCACGCTTGCTTTGCGCGCGACGTAGCAGCCAGTGTGCTGATGCCACGCGCAGAGCAAAAGCTGGCGGGCAAAATTCGTTGATTTTTCGCAGCATATTCGTCTCATGGAGTCCAGAGGCGCTCATTCCCGTGTTTCGCTGCGTCGCCGTCGCCGTCGGCGTAATCGCGCGCGTTGCATTATGGGACGTAACAGACCTATACACCAATTCAATTCTCCGCTAAATTTAACGAAGACACTGAGCTGGTGTGTAGCTCTTTGACGTCCCATAGTGCAACGCTGCGTATTCAGTTTCCACGCTGAATTTAGCGGTAAACCTGACGTCACATGACCTCAACAGAAATTCAGGTTTCCCGCTAAATTTATCGGGAAAACTGAATTGGTGTTGAGGTCAAGGGGTTTCAATTTCCCAGCTAAATGTAGTGGGGAACCTGTGGGAGGAGGGAGGTTATGGAAAGGAGGAGGAGGAGGACGGGAGGAGGACGAGGAGGGAGGTGGACGGGAAGAGGAGAAAAAGGAGAGAGGAGAAGCAGGGGAGGAGGAGGAGGGTAGAGGAGAAGGAGGTGGGGAGAAGGAGGAGGTGGAGGACACGGAAGAGGAGTTGGGGAGGATACGTAGGAAAGAGAGGACGCGGTACGCAGGAGCAGGGGGGAAGGTGTAGGAGGAGGGGAGGAGGAGAAGGGAAGAGGAGGAGGTGAGGAGGAGGAGATGAGGAGGAGGTAAGGAGGAGGAGGAGAGGAAGGAAGAGGAGGATTAGAGAGAAGGAGGAGGAGGGTATGAACAACCTCCCCTCCTCCTCCTCTATACTATCCCTTCTGTACCCTCCTCCTCCTCCTCCTGAAGAGCTCGCGCTTTGATTTCGTGTTTTGAGGAATTTTTAAGTCTTTCAATTTTCTATTGATTACACATTGAAATGATTGGAATCCTGTAATTTTTGTATGAGCGGATCTGGGAGCCGCAATATTCCACAGGCAAAAGTTCTGTCAGCTTTCATTATGCCGCTCAGAGCGGCCATATTGGAAGGTTTTAGAGCGCAGCTCTTAGGCACACGTCTCCGGTTTGAGAGCCTTCGGCGTCCCCGTCGGCGTAACCGCGCGTTGCACTATGGGTCGTTTCTCATAATAACGTCACAGGTGACGTCACGCGTGACGTCAAGAGTGCGAAATTGTCCTGCTAAAACTGGCGGGAAATTTTTGCGCCACATTTAATGTGAAAAGTATTACGCTAAATTTAGCGGCAAACTTTCCCGGCTAAATTTAGCGGAAAACTTTTTCACTCGTGACGTCACACGTGACGCCACTCAACCCGGGAAAACTTTTCGCTAAATTTAGTGGGTTATATAAATACCGCCAAAGTTAAGCAACTATGTGTGGTTTCTTAAATAATGGTATGACGAAGTGAAAGGCAAGGAACATCTGCAGGGTGAGTCAAAGAGATCGATGGCTGTTTAAACGTGCATGAAAAGTATAAACAGTTCACTGAACAAATTTACCCGAGTGAAAAGTGAGAAACGAAAAACGTATCAAATCCCTACCTACGCCGCAGCTGTCTGCCAAAGAAATATGTCTGATTGGTGCAACATCGGACAAATGGCGCCATGTAAAATCGCAGGCGATACGCTTAAGTCAACGTTACTAGAACACTCAGTTGGGAAACTCACGTATGAAGCCTGGGCCGCTGGCGTCCACCGAGACCGAGCTAAATACTATAACAGCGCACACCATTTAGTGACGAGTTGAAACATGAAAATTGCTTTAAATAGCTTCTGCCAGAGTCACTGAATGTTCCCAGAGTACCGAAACTCACAGGTCTCGAGGTGCCAGGATGCGGCTGAATATTTTTTTTATTATTGTGGTTACCATGAGCTTTTAGAAAGCATGTTTTTGTGTCGACAATAAACGAAAACACTTTTTTGTATGAGCTCTCTTTGGAGATTAGCACAAAATAACAGGAGCGTTATCTTTTCTAAAATGTTTAGTTTACAATGTTTTGCGACACAATTAATATTGTTTTTCAAGAGTCATGTCTCACCGGTGATCTCAGGTAGCGTGTCCCAACGTGGCCGCGTCTTAACTTCGCTGATAATTCGCGGCTCGTCCGCTTCGGAGAAGAGGGTGGGCATCCCTCATACCCCTTCCACCGTACATATTGCGGCGCCAAATGTTACAATCACAGCGGATGCTATCGAATGCGATACTCCTGAGCCAATTCCGGCAGCTGTGCACTTTTCTGAGTGGCCGCTGCGGGAGAAATGGCGGCGTTACGATCGCCATTAGCTCGGTTCTCGAGTACAGATCGGTGCCACTTTTTCAAAGCAGGCTCTATGGCAGTTTCCCAACTGAGTTATTCTAGTAACGTTGGCTTCAGTCGTGTCGCGGTTGCAGGGATACCACGGCACATGGACGTCCTGAGGGGAGTGTAGGGGTTGGGGAGGACACAGCCCCCCTCTCCCTTCCTTGTTATTCACGCGCTGTGGAACGTAACAGAAAAGCGTTCGGAACAAAATAGTGAGATGTCTTTTTATTCAGAACGCTTTAGTACACGCATCTCACGGTGCGCGAACGCAAAACCGATGCCCAACGACTTCGCCGTGACGTGTCGCCGCTATTGTTGTTACTGCTATTTCGAATCTAACAAAATAACTGCTCTTTTTCTTTTCAAATAATGATTGTCATCCATATTGTTGCAGGTGTTCGAAACGTTCCGACCGTTCCAAAATATAGTATCGAAAATCGCACACATTGATATCAAAAAGCGCAGAAACAGAACGCACATGTACATTTTACCATCAAATCAAAGTATTCCGTAAAAATAATGATGGTGGAATAATGGCTGTCGTAAACAAGGCTTAAGGCTTATTTATGCTCAGTGGCGAATTCAGAGGGGGTGGGGGGGGGGCGGATATCCTGGCCTCTCCCTCCCTTTACCCCTTTGAATTCCGCATCTGTAAAATTTTAGAGTTTGGAAAAGCGGGGGAAGGGGGGTTCCAAACACCTGATACGCTGACCTCACGGAAACACCTGCATCCGCCCCTGGTTATGCTATAAACGATATAAACAAAGTAAAACGCTTTTGTTGAAAACATTGTTTGGAGACATTATGAAAACTTCGCAGCCCAGTGTGGTAGAGGTCGTTGTTGTATTAGAACCGAGACGAACCTTCAGACGAGATGGCTGGGCTCGAAAACAAAACCGGACGAATGGAAGCGGACAGCGGACTCCGTTGGAGGAAGGTAAATGTAGAAAGTTGTGCCGTTCTCTGCATTTCCACGTCTTACCTTGAAACCCTGGTGGTTTATTTGGTATTGAGGCTACTGGATGTTGCTGTTCGCTCTTTCTCGCGTGAGCTGAAAAGTGTGCTGGCGCCAGTGTGCGAAAAGGCCTCGAAAGCTTCCGGTCCGGAACTAGACGACGGGGTTTGCAGTATTTGCGAGATCAAATTTACGCGCTATCTGCGAAAAATGGCTGCTTATTGTACGGTCAGACGTAATTCAATCTTATAATTTAAAGTTTACGAGTATCAAAAAAAGAAGAATGAGGAATTATACGTGAACCAGAAGTGTGAAAGGTCTTCACAATAAATGACGTCACTTCGTTTGTTGCCAGACATGTACGCGTTACCCCAAAATGCAACTAAATACTGTTACTCGTTACTTGATGAAAAAGTAACCAAATACGTTACTCGTTATCGATTCTCAAAAGGAACGCTTTACTTTACCTCAAACGTAAAGAGTTACTTTCCTCGTTACTTCCCCGACACAACTGATTTTGTTTCATGGTCTATTTTCTTTTTATTAGTCTTTTCATTTACGCAGTAGCTGCTTCTCCACGTTTTAGTTAGTTATGTTTCCCAGCTTCATTGCGAGAATAAATGTCAGGCGACGCGGAAGAGTCGTTCTACTGATGCGCTTGAAGGAACGGCAGTGTTGTGCATCAGGAAAGAGCTGGTGAACGTAGGATTCCCCTCTCTCTTTGTTCCCTATGATCTTAAAATTCGAAGTTGAAAAGGGGTTCTGGGCCTTCCCGCGTTGGCAACCTCCGGGTTTACATTCGGCCTGTACACTCTTAAAAAAAGGGTTCCTTTTGTCACACCTTTTAGGGTGTTACTTGCTTGTCACTGGAGTTCGTGTCTAACCCCCGAATTCATAGATGTGACTTGCTCTGAAGTCGAGCTTCAACTTGCTCAAGTCCGCCTTGCGACGAGCAAGCGCGCTTCATAAACGCACCTTAACTTGAACCGATCTTGAACGGAGCTTGAAGCGAACTTGAAGTGCCCAAATTTCAAGACTGGGTTGGACCTACCTTGAACGCGACTTCGTAGTCATTTCAACATGGCGGCTTGCTGATGTGATGTCGCATATGGGATCGCCGCGTTCAATATTTGTGTCCTGTAATTGCGGTGTTGCCCTCGGTGACGGGTATTTTTCGCCGAGAGAAGCGGCCATTCCTCCGTGATCGAATGCATCCCACCGGGATGTGCGACAACGAACGGCAACGGCGCGGGAGCTGCTCGGCCGCGACTTGACCGCCTGATCCGAACGGCGACAACAGGCGGCTGCCGCTGATACCCAAGCTACAGTTGCTCGTCACGCTGCGACTTTTGCTGGCAGGATGTTTCTAGCTGTCAACATTTCACAACGGACGGCGTGCGGTGCAATCGGGAGAGTGACGCGTCTCACCGTAGCATCTGTCGCTCGAACGGCTCGGACTCGTCCACTTCCCCGGCGCTCCCGAAATCATCCGCCTCCTTCGAGTAACCGGGTTGACGCTCGCGTGTATCAAGAGCCCGGGCCCCGGTGGCGATTATGCAGACATTTATGAGAACTTCAAAGCAGTTGCCTGCATAACTATCAGGTGGGTTCCCCGTTTACCGAAAATAAACAAGCCTCCAGAGCTTCTGGCGCGAAGAACCTGAGCAAGCATGTGTGGTGTGCACGCACGTTTACTGATGCAAGCTCTTGACCCCTAATATGTAACGTTCCCTGTATGCATACTAGCAGTTAAAACCAAAACGCGCCGAAAAAATACAGGGACACAGACAAAGGGAAACAGGACAAGGCGCCTTGTCCTGTTTCCCTTCGTCTGTGTCCCTGTATTTTTTCGGCGCTTTTTGTTTGCAATGAACTGGCCCAAATCTCCACTTTATTGTAGCAGTTATTCCCACTGTTGTGTTGTTTGTGCTGGATTACTTGTTTAAAAAATTGACGTGTAGTATGTACTTGCTCCTTGCGTCAGTAAAATAAATATGGAAAATCAGGAATGCTTTCTAGTTTGGTGCTGCCATGCATTTCAACTTCTCAAGTGATCTCTGAATGGTCAAATGGCTGCTTAGAACAAAATTGGTCATATAGCTGCTGAAAACTCACTCTGATCTCTGATGCCTGTACAGATTCTACATTTTACAGATGCCACACATTTCAACAAATTTTTTTTCAACAAGTTTTGACGTGTTGTTTCATTACTGTATTTGTTCACTAGCTGTTCACCACAAAACATTATGCTTCTCGAATTACATCTCACTTAATGTTTGTCGAAAGGCTTTGCTGAAAGAAAGCATGTCTTCTTTTCTTAAGATTTCTGCAACATTTCACAAATAGATGTGCCGAAAGCATTGTTTAGCAGTGCTGAGGAAAGTGTTCACCAACTTTCCCCGAAACAATATCTAATAAAACAATAACCACCGGTTTATTTTTTATTTGCTCTAAAAGATTTATTACTATGCACAGGTTTGCACCATGCTCGATTCGAGGGCACAACACTTTTGTGTCCACTCCACAATCAAAATATTATTGCCTCGTGAAGAAAAAATACATCACAATTCTTCCACTGCAATAAAGGCGAGACAAAATGAGTTGACTTTTTCATGATTGTTACTCGCCTACTTCGCCCATGTGTATTATCTGCATGCAACTCCATAATGAGTCGGGATGATATTTGTCAACTTGAAAACATCATATATTGTCTCTCTGACTCGTAACATTTATTAACTCATTCAGGTACAACACCGCCCAGATAAAGACTCGCAACACTGCTGAAAGAAAAAGACGATCCCCATGCCTCGTTGGGTAGTTGAAATCATCACTACGTGCGCAGCATCACGTAACCTAGGGAGAAAGAGCCATCCTTGCTGCTCTGCCAGTCATGCCAGCCAGGGGACAATGTCGAGAGGATCAGTGCAACTGCCAGCTGAAAGGGGTAGAAAAACAAGCAGACTGAAGCCAGAGTGGTACTGTATAGGTATGGTGCCTGGAATGCATCTCCGACTGGTGTGTCTACAGTGTCCAAAAAGTGGTCCCTCAATTTCTGCCCGGTGCGTCATACAAGTGTCATGCTGTCGCCGGTTGCAATCCTGGCGGTGTCCCAGCAGCGGTGGTTGATGTGGCAGACGCCTGTTCTGCTGCAGGTCGCGCTCCAGTTCGACAGTCCACTGAAGCTCCAGCAGCCGGTGGTTGGGACGCCGTGACGACAGCGACACTCGCGTTCGCCTCGTGGTACTCGCAGCTGCTCTTTAACGTTTCAATGGCCAACCACCAGGATCGCGACATGCAACAGCGTGACACTTCGGCTTCTGTGACGTCATTTGTTGCCTCTTCGGGACCACTTCTGATGTACGGGCAGCAGAGGGCGCTAAACACACCACTCGAAGACGCGCTCCAGGCACCATACTCGTCGGGTAGTTGAAATGATCACTCCGTGCACAGCATCACGTAACCTAGGGAGAACGAGCCATCCTTGCTGCTCTGCCAGTCATGCCAGCCAGGGGGCAATGTTGAGAAGATCAGTGCAACTGCCACCTGCAAGGGGTAGAAAAACAAGCAGACTGAAGCCAGAGTGGTACTGAATAGGACCCCCTTCCTCGTGGCACCAATGAAATGGGGATAATACGTATGTTGCACGGTGTGCACATTTTCAAACTTTTGAGCACATAGTGAGCCACAGTTCATTAATCACAATCATTCATATAATCCCTAACTGAAATGCTTTGTCTAACTGATGTTTATGGCTAAATTGAAAATAAATATGATGTGATTTATGCTTTGCTTGGGCTTGGGCATAATGACCTAAACCTAAAACAGTGGAAATAAGATAAAGATGAAGGAAGGTATGCAAAGCGACCATCCATTTCATATGTGCACCTTCCTCCATCCTTGTCTTGTTTGCATTTTCGTGATCTTCTAATTCATTATGGGATCATGCTTTTTTTTCATTATTTTACAAGTTATTTTCTCTTTGATTCTTGCATTTCTAAGTGGCATGTCTTGTGAATGCTGTGTCCTGCGTGTTTCTTTCCCCAGTGAAATGCCCGTTTTCTTTTCTTGATTGTATTTAGAACTAATGTGAACCCTGTGCTAAAAATATGGTGGAACGTATTGCTTCCTCTGTTTCCGTTTCATTACTCACTGCACCCTCAGAAATGCATGAGCCTCAATATTGCTGTCCCACTTCCGAAATAAAAGAATTTTAATGGCTGCAACCTGTGCATTAGCCTCCTTGTTTGTCTTGTCATCATGAAACACTGCCGACATAAAACCTGCAAAAAGGGAATGGCTCAAGCTGTTGACAAACAAACATACAGACCAGAGCTGCTTATTTAGATACATATCCCAACATGCGCCTCTGACGGGCAAACACAAAATAATTTTCTGGAGGTGGCACTGCACATCTAGAGGCCCTGAAAGACTCCAAGTTTTGTTTACAGATAGTTGAGATGCTAAATTATAAAAAATCATTCTGACCAACCTCGCATAGCCTACAGCAAATGCTGCACATACATCTGGCAGTTTTAGGAAAATGGAAGGAGTGCAAGCTTGTGCTTATATCTAGGAAACAACTGTGCTGGTAAACAAATTATCTCCCAGTGGTCCACATTGAGTGCATTTCAGTCATCAGTTTAAAATTGTGCACAAATAGAAAGGAACAGAGGAGAGAGAAGAGACAAGCACAAACTCACAATTCGATGTATTGAAGGAAGAAAAAGAACAGACTGCAGTAACAGCTCGAGCCGAGGCCTCTCTCTTCTCTCTCCTGTTCCTTTCTATTTGTGCACAAATTTAACCATGTTCAATCATTACCAACTCGCCCAACTAACCACCTTAATTCAGTCATCAGGTTTTCAAGTTTATGCAAATTTTCATAGTCACTAAACAGCCTTCCCAAGGTGCTTATATATTTCCAAGCTTAGACGTCGTGGGAGTCGTAAGCTTGTGAATGCAAACTAGTGTGTCACAAGCTTCATGGATGTGTGGCGCAGAAGAAAAACAATGTGACGAGGACACGAGAGGAGGGCCATGGTCGTAACAAAAACGGCTTGGGTCATAAATGACTTCTTATTAAACAATTACAGTGGTGCGAGCATTTACTGCCGTAGCCAAAGATGTTCGAGCAGCCAAATAAACACGGCACTGAAGAGTACAGCGACGAACTGATGGTTGTCGCTGAACTCGACAAACGGTCAGGGTGTCACAGTTGTCTTGAAACAGTCTGGCATATGTTTTTATGAACAGGTAGAATGTCTGGCCGTACTGAAACATGTCATACCAATCTCTGGAACAGTGTGTCGCATGTAGAATTGGGCAGCAACAACTTTTCAATCAGTGAAGCAACTGCAGCTCTGAGACATGGTCGCAGAGGCGGAAGAGCGATGAGCGGCCTTCCAAATCCAGACGCCGGTAGGCCATAAAAGCAAATTTCTTCAGTCACGTCAGCGAAAAGAGATGCTTTCTGCTGTTAGTCCACTCATTTGCAGCATTGCTGACATTGATGTGGTGCTCCCAGGCATCATAGTCACTCATTTATGAGAAGACAATGGGTACCGACCTGTAATGCTCGATAGACATTTAACAGGATGTCGCCTAAGCCCTAAAGTGCCCTATTACGACACCACAGCATGCAGCTGCATTCAACAGCTTGAGCGCTTTACTCGTGTCCTCGTTACTTCGTCTTCCTCCTCCTCAACAGAGGGTTCCCTTCCTACCAGTGCACCATTGGCTGCAGCAGCAGACTACTGACTCGCTGCGGGCACATCACGGACAGGGGCACATATGATTTTCTGCCACAACATGACCATGCTCATTTACTTGCCTGGAAATTATGTCCAGCCCAGACCGCATTCACTGGCAGAAAAAGCAGTTCCCTTCCTAAAAACAAAAAATAAGAAAAGTTTATGTAAGGCACTTCAATGAAATATACAAGATGTAAACACAAAGCTAATATTTCCATTAACACAAATAAAGAATGGCAGTGAGCACACCAACTCCATAAAAACAACAATACACACCTGCGTGCATCAAAATAAACCAAACATTTGGACAGCTGGGTGACATCACATAAAGCACATAATGACATACAAAATAATAAATAATAATACACACATCCGTTAACATCTCCAGTAAGGCAAAATATAGATGGAGTGCCCAGTTCACAAGAAAATAAGGAAATAACATCGTTACACATTTTTAATTAGCTAAAATATATGTGGTTAACTCTGAACGAAAAAGTGCTGGGTCGGAAATTGAAACAACAGCCTCGGGAAGATCATTCCAGAGCTTGATGGCACGTGGCAGGGAAGAATTATTGAATGACAATGATGTCCCAAAGATGCGCTTAAAACTCTTAGAGTTAAAATTACGCGATTCCTTGTTCAGGTGTTCCAGATGCAAGAACCAAGTCCCACCGGGGCTGTGGCATAATCGGTGAATTAAGCATAGGAGAGAAATGTTACGTCGAGTTTCCAGTAGACAGATAGAATGATTTTGCTTTATTAGTGACACGCTGTCGAAACGCGAATATGATGAAGAAATGAAGCGGGCAGCTCGGTTTTGAACGGATTCGATTTGATTAATAAGGTAGGTTTGGTGAGGGGCCCAGATAGCGCAGGCGTACTCTAATTTCGGGCGAACATAGGTTTCATAAGATAATTTGCGGAGGTGAGAGGGGCAGATTTAAGATTGCGTTTCAAGTAACCGAGGGTACGGGATGCTTTAGCGGTTATCGTGTTAATGTGGGAAACCCAAGAAAGATTAGAAGTTAGTTCAACACCGAGGTACTGATAAGCAGAAGCAGCGATGATGGGCGAATTGTTGAGTAAATATGTGAAGTCTGAATTTGTGCGTTTACGGGTGAAAGAAACAAGTTTACATTTTGCTGTGTTAAGGGTCATTTGCCATTTGTGGCACCAGGTAACTACCCGATCAATATCAGTTTGAAGATGTAAGTGATCGTCAGGGTTGTTAATCTTTCTGTACAGTACACAATCGTCGGCAAAAAGACGTACACAGGATGTTAGCGACTGCGGAAGATCATTAATGTATATTAGAAATAGAAGAGGCCCAAGGACAGTGCCTTGCGGCACCCCGGAGGTTACATCGGAAAGCTCCGAGTAGAAATCACCTGCTGTGGTGAACTGCTGTCTTAAGGAGAGAAAGTTTCGGATCCAGGAAAGAGTTAAGTCGTCAATGCGAAGTGAGGAGAGCTTAGATATTAGACGGCAATGCGGCACGCGGTCGAACGCTTTAGAGAAATCTAAGAAAATGGCGTCGGTCTGGGTGTTTAGGTCCATGTTACTATGTATGTCGTGAGTGAATTCAAGGAGTTGGTTGTCGCATGAGAATCCCTTACGAAATCCGTACTGGTGTTTGTAAAAAAAGTTGTTTTGGTCAAGATGGGACATCACATTCGAGAAAATAACATGTTCCAATAGCTTTGAAACAACACTTGTTAATGAGATGGGTCGGTAATTATTTGGTGAGTTTTTACTGCCACTTTTAAAAACTGGAACGATCTTCCCGATCTTCCAGTCAGAAGGGATGGATCCGGTAGATAATGATTGTTCAAAAAGTAAGCAAAGTATATTTGATGAGACCTCAGCAGTGTTACGTAATATTTTAGAGGTAATCATGTCAGTGCCCGCGGATGTTGAGATTTTAAGGTTATTGATGAGTTTTAGAATTCCTGCAGGCGATATTGAAATGGGTTCCATAAAACGGCAGTCTAGCTCTGGTACAAACGGAATATTACTTAGGTCCTCGGTTGTAAAAACAGACGTAAAGAAAGTATTGAGGACTGTTGGGCAGCTCGCGTCGGGTACGAGTTGGCCAGAATCGCTTATAAGGGATATCTTATCGTGAGACTCGGTTGGCGATAAATTTTTCCAGAACTTAGTTGGATTGTTTTTAAGTAGAGCAGGTAAATCGTAATTAAAGTACTTTTTCTTTGAGTTTTCTAAACAGGCAATATATTCTTTTTCGCAGCTAGAGTACCTCGCCCACAATGCATCAGAATTGGATTGTTTTGCCTTTTGGAATAGTCTTTTCTTTTTATTACGAAGCGTTTTTAGTATTTTATTAAACCAGGGCTGACTGACGTCGGAACGGATTGAAACAAGGGGAATATGAGCGTCAATGAGCGCAGATAATTTATTTTTAAACATATTCCAATTATTTTCTACTGTACGGGTGTGAAAGCCGGCAGTGAATGAAGAACAAAAATGCAGGAGCCTTTTATTAATTGAGTCATAGTCAGCCTTGCTGTAATCTCTTATCAGCTTAACAGTATGCAGCTTTTGGGAGGTAGATAAGTTTAGTTTCAGATCCACAATTTTATGATCACTGAAACCGTTGCAGCAGGTCAAGGAAGTGATTACGTCTGGTGCTGATGATAGTACTAAATCGAGAATGTTGTTGCCGCGCGTGCTGGCGGATACGACTTGTACGAGGTTGAAAGTTAGGCATATATCCACGAAATTTGTTTCAGTATTATCATGGGATGATAGTGTCGACCAGTCAATAGATGGAAAGTTAAAGTCACCAAATACAAATACGTCGGCTTTCGGATAGTCGCAATGAATCAGGTTTAAGTTATCGTGAAACGAATCGCAGAATGATGAGTCACTGTTGGGTGGTCGATAACAGACACCAATTATGGTTTTCTTGAACGAAGTATGAAGGCAGATCCATAGCATCTCGATGTCTTTATCAATTTTTATTATGCACGAAGGAATGTCTTTTCTGACAGCTATCAAAATACCGCCTCCCCTCCTGATACATCTGTCACGGCGATAAATGTTGAAGTCTGCGCAAGTGTCAAATATTTCCTTATCAAGTATACCAGGTTTAAGCCAAGTCTCTGTTAGGATGACAACGTCGGTATCGTTATCGTACAGATATGATGATAGTAAATCATGTTTAGGGATTACACTGCGGATGTTAGTGAACAAAAATGAAACATTGCACGTTTTATCCGAGATTCTTGATAAGACCCGGATAAGACCCGGATAAGACCCGGATTCCTAAGGTGCTACTCCTGCTCCTGGACTTCGTCGTTAGGGAGGAGACTTCTGCAAATCATATAAAATGGTTTGACTTCAGTTCATGACTGTCACAAATGAGAGAGTGGCAGCGTCGAGACTATTAACAGCCGAAATGATCAAATAGAAATTAGAAGAATTAAAATTTTAAATAGAGCTTTTTTGATTACAGAAGGTTAACAACCCTGCCTCTGCGCACTAAACATCAGTGACAGTTCTACTGCCTCATGCACAACATGTTCTGGGCCAGAGTCTTTGCCCGCAAAAGCCCGACGAGGTAAACATAGCTGCGAAAACTATGATGCCTTCCTGGTTTCGATCACCGAAAGCAAAGGCACCGCGCTCAACGCTTCATGTAGTGGCGCCCATTAAAACAAGCCTTTGTAGAAACATGTAAGCAACACAAAGTAACGTTTAAAACAGACGAAAAGAGCGCTTAGGCCAGGCCGCGTAGTTTACAGATATCCGAGTGTACTACGCCGCATAGTTTGCAGTAAGGAAATGTTGTAGAACACTTACCTGCTTTGAGCACCACTTCAATTTGTATTCCTTTTCCTTCCGCATCGGGAGTTCCAAGCGCTTTTCGTTATTAGAGTCCCGTAGGAAGATCCTATGAGGATTTTAAACTTTCTCGTTGAGGCGTGTGGACGCGGCACCGGTGTCGGGCACTCACTCGAATACCTTTTCATGCTTGTTGAACCCAGAGAAGCACTTGTTTCTCGTCTTCAGTGAATCCTAGTTCAAGCTTCTCCTGAGGCGCCAAATACGTCCACATGCGAGGGACGCCAACGAGCGAAACGAAAAGAAACACGCCAGGAGCCATCGCTCAAATGAGCGAGCCAACGTTGCTAGACGGAAAAGCGCATTTGTCTAGATAACGCGCACAACGTTAGTTTCGAAACCTGCGAAACAGCATCTTTCACGATTTGCGTTTTGTAAAGACATGCTATGAAGAAAATTTTAAGAAGCAGCTTCTTTTTGAAGTGTGAAACCCTTTTTAAGAGAAAATTTGCAACCTAATCTTGCTCCCAGGCGGGAAACAGCGCGAGCGCTCGCGACTTGAACGGGACTTGACGAAGGAAGCTCGCGGGAGCGTTTATGAAACGTAAAAGCCAGCTTCGACGTTTTCAAGTGGAACTTGGTGTTGAGGCGGACTTGAGCAAGTCGAAGTTCGGCTTCAGTTGAAGTCACATCTATGAATTCGGGGGTAAAGGTTAGCAAAGTTACCCCTTCCGCTTGGGAACAACTTTCACACCCTATGTCAGGGTGCACGTGTGCTCCCTTGGGGAGACAACTTTATCTCTAATGGGGAGCATTAGCCTTCATATCAAGGCTGTATATTTACTTCCATTAAGGGGTAATAAGGAATACATTTGGGTTGAAGGTTTCACCCTTTTTGGGAGTGACAGCCAATGCTTCAAGTGTGTAACTTCTCCTCTTCTAGGGGGCAATAACACTCAACCAGCTTAGACCCTCTTTGAGGCTATCTCAACGTTACTAGAATACTGTCTAGAATACTAGACTACATACGATAGTGTTCCTGGTATTGCTCAATTTCGGCTTTGATCGACCATTTCGGCGCCGAAACGTTTACATTAGAAGGGTGTTCAGGGCTGCCAACCCCTGTCTCCCAAGCGGGCGAGCCGCGATTATTCACCGAAGTCAGGACGCACCCAGGCTGGACACGCTACCAGAAAGTCACAGGTGATTCTGAAGGTTTCCAGCTGAACGTAGAGGAAAAAATCAAGGAGTGGAGAAAAAGAGACACACACTGCTGGACTATCAACCATTTACTGAAATTCTTCTTTTTTCTTTTTCATCTACCTTCATGAATTATGCTATTTACTGAAATTCTGAGGGACTTGAATGCCTGGCCAGCTTACCGCGACACGGACACTCCAAAGATGACATTTGCCTCAACGGTGCAGGATCTACGTCGCAAAGACCTAAGGCTGTGCCTTTCCGACAAAGAGGGAGGATTTGTAGTCCTTGATACGGGGTCGTATGGAGAAAAAGCCCAACAAGCCATAACGAAGAACTTCAAGCAAGTAGATCCAAAACAAGCTCTATCAGCAAAAAAAGCCATCCTAAAATTACTCGAAAAGGAACAATGCAGAAGCCTTATCACCAAAATCAGAGGATCGCAACAAGGTGAATTGTGTGCCTTTTTCTCGGCAAAAACACACAAAAATGATGTTCCTTTTCGCGCCATCGTATCAGAGAGACACACATGGCAAAGTATTGTGTCACAAGTTTTGGCGAAGATTCTATCACAAGTTAAAGTAAACGACCCCTTCAGAATTCCAAACTCTGACCGAGTGATTTCCTTTCTTCAGGAAAAAGGAGGTGAAATTGTTTCGGGTTTCTCCTTAGACATTCAGGACATGTATTATTCGATTCCCCATGCCGCTCTCCTGATGATCCTCCGAACAACCATCGAGGAGCAGGGCCTTCAATGCTTCCAAAATGCAACTGGTATGAGCCTTGATAGCTTCTTGGAGCTTCTAAAAATCTACCTCACAGCAACTGTGGTATCACACCAGGAGCAACACCATGTACAGAAAAGTGGAGTCTGCATAGGATCCCGAGTAGCCCCATACTTGTGCGATTTGTAACTTGCAGCATGTGGTAAGAATATCCAAGAAAATCTAAAAGATCAACGCATCGATGCCATTTTCCGGTATGTTGATGACTTTCTCATACTGTGTAATTCCAACGCAGACGAGCCGAGCAACGGGTGTTAAGATGGTGTCATACGCACCTTTAAACACAGCTGCCCAGGACTATCTTTCACCATGGAACTTCCGGTAAACCAGCCCATACGGTTTCTAGATCTCTCCATGGAGTTCAGAAATACCCACATGTGCTGGATGTATGAATCAGAATCAGAATCAGGATCAGAATCAGAATCAGTTTATTTTTGTCACAGCGCTTTTTACACACGTGACAAGGGGGGCCAGGAAAAAAGCTGCAAGTTTGCAGCTTGACGGGTTCCTGCCCCCCAAAACACAGGGCAGAGCGGCACTGTCATCAAAAACACACACAAAAAAAACACTGAAAATAACTTACGTAACATGACATTTATCAATAAAATAAGTATCATCTCAATACACATTGAATTAGAAAGATATTACAAACATAAGACAAACATTGTAGTCATTACAGGAAAGTTTAAATTTTACGGACATTTAACGAAAGTTTACCAACACTCACCTCCAGACACGAAAGAAAAACACAACAATGATAACTTATATAAGATGTCGTATAAAATAAGTGTCATTTAAAGTAGGTTGCGCTTCAAAACAGACTGAAGTAAAAGATATAATAAACACAAGACAAGCATTTTACACTCAATATAAGAAAGCCTGAGTTGTATGAGCATTTAATGAAGGTGAATCAACTTCTTGGGAATATAAGGTGTTTAAGAGTAAAGGTAATTTGTAACTCAACCTCTGGAAGCCAAAATTAGTTCTAGATGATGGGATTCGCCATGGATGCCAATGACGTGAGGGATATAATGATACATTATTTTCAAGTTTAGCAAGGTCAAAAATTACTGTAATGTGTTCTCTAAAGGCACGATGATATGTGACTGTTAATCTATTAGAGTACATGTTGGATACGTCAAGTATTTTATGCTTTATAAATAAAGGAAGAGAACTATAATCACGTGGGACATCTTCAATTATCCTTATTGCTTTTTTTTTGCATTAACCTCAACCTGTCAAAGTTACTTTTTGTTGTTGTCCCCCAGACCAGATGGCAATAACTAAGAATTGAATGAAAAAGGGAATTATATATTAATTTTTTTATAGTTACAGGAAATACTTTCTTATATTTGTTCATTATCCCAACTACTTTACAAAGTTTTTTATGTATGTGAGAAACGTGGAGATTCCACGACATGTGTTCTGAGAACACAACGCCGAGGGTCTTCACGCTGTCAACGCATTCTACTATATTTGGTCCAAGGTACAAATCACTGGACAATGCGATCCGTGATCCTGGACATTTAAAAAGGACTGCTTTTGTTTTGGACGGATTTATAGACAGAGAATTTATGGTGACCCAGTGTTTTAACTTGCGTAAAAAATAGTTTCCTTTAGAAGGGAGTATATCTTCTCTTAGTCAGAAAAAAAGATGCTGGTATCATCTGCATACATAATCAGCTTGGCGGAAGTTTCTATATTTGTAATATCATTGACGTAAATAATAAACAACAGGGGACCTAATATGCTTCCCTGTGGAACCCCAGAGGAAATGCGCTGCATGTTGGATGGCGAGTTTCCAATCTGAACATATTGGTGGCGATATTGTAGGTAGGACGCAAGAAGTGATAAGGGAATACCACGTATACCGTAACATTTTAACTTGTCAAGAAGAGTCTTCTGGTTTATTCGATTGAAGCCCGCTCATGTAAAGAATTCCTTCCAAGCAACTCGGAACACTCAAAAACTGTAAAACAAGGGTTGGCCACCAAAGCTCTCGTCTCGGCATTACAAAAATCTTGCCCCCATAGAGTCGGCCGCAGTTCTGGCAACAAGACTCTGGTTACGCAGGCTTCAGGACTCTGGTTACGCAAGCACACTCCTAATGCCGGTATGCGAGAGCCTCTCCAAGCAAGCGCGGCAAAAACAGGAAAACAATGCACAATTAACGAAAAAGAAGCCCCCGAAACCTCTTGTGGTGATGCCATACATCCACGGGATTACGCATCGCCTAAAAAAGATCGCCGGCCGACATGGCGTACAAGTCGTATGCTCAGCCCCCAACAAGGCATATGCCATGTGCCGTAAGGTGAATTGCACGAATGACCAAAATCAGAGGTCCACCTGTGGCATCGCGCACCGAACAACGTACGCCCCGTGCGAGAAAGGAGTAGTGTACAGTATTCCGTTGTCATGTGACAAATGCTACATTGGACAAACGGGGCGGTGTATTAACGACCGCACCAGGGAGCATGCAGCTTCCGTTGGCGCACTAATGTCAGCTGGCCATCTTCCGGCGCATTGTCGAGTATGCCAATGTGCTCCTGATTTCGAAAACATTACCATCGTCGGAAAACACAAAAACCATCGTGCAAGAGAAATCCTGGAATCTCTGGCTGTTGAGGCGCACGGGGATGACTGCCTGAGTGCCGCCTCCATTACGCTATTTCCGAAAGAAAAATTGTATCGTCTGGGAGCGCCCCAAGTGAGAAACCAAGTCAGGAACATGTGAACGCTATAGCCACCAAATATCATACCGAAGGGAAGAAGTTATCCTGGGAACTCAATAGTATAATTCATGAGCGGTGATGAAAAGGAAAAAAAGAAGAATTTCAGTAAATAGTATAATTCATGAAGGTAGATGAAAAAGAAAAAGAATTTCAGTAAATGGTTGATAGTCCAGCAGTGTGTCTCTTTTTCTCCACTCCTTGATTTTTTCCTCTACGTTCAGCTCGAAACCTCCAGAATCATGTCATACCAACCAGCTCAGCTCCAGGCAGTCACAGGTGAGACATGGTTGTAAAAATCAATATCAAATGTGCCGCAAAACCCTGTAAACTAAAAGTGTGTGGAAACATCCCGCTCCTGTCATTTGGTACTAATGTTTAATAACATTTCATACAAAAGATCTTTTTCCGTTTGTTTGTACGCAAAAAACATAATTGAAATTCACCTCTGAGTCAGCGAAAGATGGGAAGTTGCCGTTTTTGGACTTGCAACTATTGAACAAAAATGGGCTTTGCTGGTCTTATGGGAGGGAAACCGTGAAGAGGGTTCTTTCTAGATGGAGTGCTCATTCTAAACTTGTGAAAGGGTGATATCCCTAGTTGGCAGTGCACTGAAGAGATCTTGTTTTCATTGTGTCGGGAACGCTTTCGGCGTTCAAATCAAACATCTACTGTCGGCGGGTTATAGTTCAGATTTTATCGTTTCTAGTGCACGTAGACTGCTTGTACACGCATCGGTGACCACTGAGAGGGTCGAAGGTGGAACCTTTGCTGTGATTCCTTTTTTTCATGGTTTTTATCATAACCTAAAAGCATTGGGTGCAAAATTTAACGTTAATGTGGTTTTTAAGACGCACTTCCGTTTAGACAAGCTCACCCCCTTTGCCTTCAGACGTGAGGGATGCGGGATAAAACACAGAGATCCCTCAGTCTCCTGTGTCGCAGAGGTGGTCTACAAGATCCCCTTCGACTGCGGATTGTGTAAAGGCCCGTTCACACTCTTGCGACCGAGTACGACCGAGAGAGACGAGATCTGTTAAAACATCTCAAATTCTTTTAGGACGAGGGAACACACTGGCATTGTGGCGCCACCTATGAGGTGACCCTGGAAATGCATTTTACAAGAGCGAAGGTTTTGCGGGATTTCCGAGGTCAAATATGCGTAATACTCATAGAAAGGCTCGTTTATAACACTGACAAAAGTTTTTCGAGCCACGAAAGCAAAGAATAATGCGGGAGAGAAATAAAAAAATATGCCGGACCGCCGAGTTTATACTGCTACCCAATAGATGGCGCCAGTGCGTCCTCAGGTTGCTCTGGTTGTAAGAAATATTAAGGAACCCATGTTTAAGAGGTCGCAAGAGTGTGAACGGGCCTTTATGTTGGTCAGACAGGGCGTTGTTTGAATGACCGTCTTACAGAACATAAAAGGAATGTAAGGAATAGGGCGCAGAGTTCTGAGTTGGAAAATCATGTTGGTTCTTGTAATTATTGTTCCCCTCTTTGGGATGAAACTTCCGTTCTGTGTAGCGAAAAATAATTGTCTAGAAGGCTAATTAAGGAGACTTTGTGCATTCGCGAGCGGGGAAATTGTGTGAGCCAGCCGTCCTTGGTTATCGGTGATCGGATGAAAGAGTTTTTGCTTGTGTGAGGGGGGCTTTGCAAACTTGAGGAGGGGGGAGGGGGAAGAAAATCGGGAAGCGTTTGCTTGGAAGTAGGAAATGAAGATTAGGCTTTAGCGTTTTGGAGGTCGCCGTGTGTGTCGACCTTCGGGTTGTTGTTGTTCGGGAGGTCGGCTCCTTTTCCGAAAGTGTTGGAGACGGGGAGTGGCTCAGGCTGTCTGGGGTGAACTCGTTGGTCGTCTTGTTTACGCGTTTGACTTCTTTTTTCCCTTTCTCTTTTTTCCCTTTCTCTTTTTCTCTTTCTTTTTTCCATTTGTCTGAAAGCCTATTTACTGGTGTGCTCATATCAATAAAATTCAGCTGCGTTTGAGATTTTGTTGTGTTCGTCCGTTTTTTTATTGTTCCCCATCTCAAGGTTGACAAGATGTCGAGAAGTACCAGCGTTCCACCGCCCCACGAAATCCAAAGGGGAACGACGGAAGTGACGTGGGTGTTAACATTACCTTCTAAAAACGCATTTCAAATAGGGGCTCCAGTATCTGTCGCCCCGAGGTGGTAATAAGTGAGGCACTTCCTTCCTCACCATATTCAGGATGTAAAAGTTGGTTGTTCCAACCTTTTGGGAAACATATTTTTAAGAGTGTACTACGATTCCAGAAGGTTCAAGCAACGAACCTTATTGTGTTCGCTGCGTGAAAGACATGCCCAGCGGTATAGTTCGACTGTCGTGTTCAGCGATAAATGTTGCTATACTGTCATAATGTTTGTTTGTTTTTCGGTTTGTCCATCTGCTTTTGTCACAGTAGACGCATACTCATACTCCCCTCTCTTTTTTGTTCTCTACGTTTTTGAAATTCGAAGTTGACAACGGGTTCTGAGCCTTCCCGCGTTGGGTACCTCCGGGTTTACATTGGGTCCGTATACGATTCCAGAAGGTTCAATCAATGAACCTTATTGTGTTCGCTGGGTGAAGGACGTGCCCAGCTGTAGAGTTCGACTGTCGTGTTCGGCGATAAACGTTGCTATACTGGGGCCCTAACCTGGGCACTTGGCGAGAAATCCGTCGGCTCTGATTGGCCGGCGCCAAGGTCAAGTGCGGAGTTGGCCAATCGCGCCCGCCAGAGTTCTCGTCGACTTTTTTGCCAAGTGTCCAGATCAGTGCCCTTGTTATAGTGTTTGGTTGTTTTTCGGTTTGCCCATCTGCCTTTGTCTAAGTAGACGCATACTCTAGTTAGATTTAAAACGTGGCTGTTTAAACGGTGTTGTGCACGTTACTTCTCACAAGTAACGAAATACCGTTCTTCGTTAATTTGAACTTAGAAGTAACTAGGTACGTTACTGGTGCCTTTTCTATTGAAGCTTTTCAGCTGTAGCCAAATCGCCACGCGGTGGCCCCGGGCTCCGACACTGCTCCGCGCTCTCCGCATGACTTCCTAGTTGCTCTGTGCGGTGTTTAGTTTATAGCCCAGCGTTGTGTGCGTTTATTTTTTTTTTTAATATATCATGCACAAAGTTTTTTTGTGCTGACCAGATAATGCTGTTGTAGCTAGTCGCTTATTGATGATTCTGTAAACGATATAATGTTTGCGAGGACGCAATTTTCGTGATTTTAATTAAAGCGTGTACATGTCTCAAAAGCGAAATTTCGTGTCCGCGACATATTTCCAAATCCCATCCTTCGCAAAATGTTGAATCCACGAAAATAAGGTAGTTTACGGTACATCCCACCGACGCGTCAATGCAGACACCAGGGAATCATCTATGAACACGAGTTTCGGATTGTTGCAGACTAGTATGCAAATTGCGTTTTAGGAACTGCCGTTCGTGTGCGGTTTTCGAAACGGTTTTTTCGAGGCCCATTCGGCATTAAAAGAAATGCCAGAAATGCAAATTTACATGCATGGCAGAAATACATTCGGTCATTTCCGCTGTCAAGATGTAGGCGCGGGATTGCACCACAAATTCAACACATTGCGACGTGGTGGTTTCCACTCAAAAATCTGCGCGGCACGCATTCCTGTCCGTCGCGCGCAGAGCGTAATTGCTGGAAAATAGTTTCACAAATTTCCTGGTGATGAGTTCCAGATGGCCGTTTCCGGCTGTAAGCTTTGTCCTTGTGCCCACAGCCGTCGTCATGGTGTGGACGGAGGCAAACGCCTCTCGCGGCCGCTTCGGCCGTTTGGGAGAGGCCCAGAGGAGAGGGCACGAGTTAAAACGTGACCACGAGCGAGTAGTTGGAAAAGTCTGAAGTCTAGGCGCACTAGCTGACTCAGTTTACGTGGCCCTCGACCATTGTCCTCGAATTATCGCGACTCTTGTCTTGGGCCGGAGTATCGGGAATTCGCCGGGGTCCGAAGGACGACTCAGATTCCATGAACTGTCTGCACGCCACGGACACGCGCAAAACATTGTCATTTTAGGTCCCTTCACAACTGTACTTTGTACCTGCGCCTTTCCGTCATAAAGGTAAGGCTAAGCATGGATATTAAGATAGTGATGTGCGCAATTCTATAAAATTTGTGAATTGATTACTCTGAAACGGCCCAATTTGTCCTATAATTAAACTTTATTTCACTTTAAGTCCGGAGGCAACCGATGCTACGAGCCGACGATACCAATTAAACCGCGTCAAATGCGTAAGCCACCTTTTTAGTTACTTGGCTGGTTAAGCAATGATAGAACACGCTCAGAAATCCGACGAACAGCATGTTTTTGCGTTTTTTGCGCTGCTTGATTGGTCCCGCTCGTAGCGTCGGCAGCATCCGGACATAAGTTGAAGCAAAGTATGGATAAGGATTCTAGCAAAGGTCGCTTCAGTGCGGGTTCCACTAAGCCTTAACGCTGCAGTGAAGAAAAGACAGCTGTCTAGCAGCCTAAGAAATAAACTCAGCACGTTACTTGTACCCAACATCTTGCAATCACACTGCAGCCAATGATAGCGAGACATTTGGCGACAAGAAACCCGAAGAAACGATCGGGACGCGGGAAGCGTGAATATAAAAAGCCACATGCCGCGTGTGTTTAGCTGTCAGTGAGTAAAGATGGAGTTTTTTACGCGTTACTCTGAAGAAGTGATCAATCACAATTAGTATTTTGCTAAAAGAGTAATTCTAATTGCGTTTCGTTGAATGTCATTGATTTCAGTGTAGTTTTGTAACTGTTTTATCGAAAAAAATCTATTACAATTACTAAACATTTCGAAAAAAACCCGAGACTGGGACAAAAAGGGACGGACAAACTTTTTGTTCCAGTCTCGGTTTTTTCTTTCGAAATGTTTAACTCACCACCAGCTCGTGTGCGCCCTTACCTTTTGTTTACGATTACTATTTCTTAAAAGTTTTCAGTGAGATTACTCGATTGTTTGAGAAGAAAATTACTTTACCGTTCCTCAAAAAAATAATCACTACTTTACCAATTACTTCAGGTATTGGGAACGACATATTTTCTTTCGGCTGGAAGACTGGTTTTTCATACTTTCCATTATTGGATTGAGGCCACCAAATTAGAAGTTACCCTATTGAAGAACAGTCTATGGGGCCCACCATGATTTCTGAAATATTTCGACGTACTTTACAAAAAGTGTTTTAGGGATTTGAGATATTCGTCGAAGTTTTCTAAGAGGCCTGGGTCCCGTCAAGAATTTATAAAGGGTGTAAGAGACCCGCCATAGCTTTTTTTAAGGCTTTAAGGCCTCTGGGGTCTGTCCCAATTCTTTCCGTGAACCACAGCAACAACCAAAACCGTTTTAATGGTTCTGTGGGAGAGATCACGTGACCCCCCCCCCCCCAAGATATATGCGTCGGAGAAGTCACTTGGCCATTTTGTATCGGGCGGCCGCAACAAATGTCGGAAAATGAGACGTTCTCCCGTCCCTATCGCTATCGTGGCTTTGGTTAAAGGTGCTCCATTGTAGTGCCTGTCTGTTATGTGTATGTGTCCACGGGCAGAAAAAGGGATACCCAAGGACGCCAAGTTCTCGCTCACGAGCGAGAGAGGGTACGCGGGGAAAAGGGGCAGGGCGATTTTTGATGTTTGTTTCAAGATAACCTATTGTTAGTCGAAATACAGCCTTCGTCAAAAACTGGTTTCTGTTTTTTCTCCGTCAACGAGCGCAAACTAAATGCGCAACAACGAGCGGACGCTCAGTGTCGGCTTCCCGTCCCGTGCAAGGGACTTATTTTCTAAAGCAGCTGGGTTGCGCTGATCACAAGGGTCTTTCAGTGTCCTGTTTTTAGCGCCTCTTCGTTCGTGCGCCTCCGAAAGCATCCAGCGAGCGAAGAAGACGCTGGGGACGTCGCCGGGACGACATCACGGGCGGCACCGTGACTGTGCTCAGGATTTCTCAACAGTGGCGGATGTTAAGAGCACGTTCGTGGTTTCCGCTAAACGTACTACTGACAACGTGTATGCGTGCGTGTGGAGCACTTGCTCAGTTTTATTACTTGAACTACCGTACATCTCAGCAATGTACCCAGCGGTATTGCGGTACCTTGAAAGACATTTTTTGCGACAATGAACTCAGTTGCCCCTAATTGGTCTGATCGCATTTGTCTACAGCTGCTTGCGCCAGGGTTGAGTAAACGAGGTTTCTTGTCTTGTTCATTAGTTACAATGTGCATGTAAAAGTCGATGTCTTAAATACATTTCCAATAACGTTTTAAACAGAATTCGGGGTCTATGGTTTACAGTCATTGGGCGTCTAAATGGTTGAAGGGCTGAGGGGGTCTGAGAGGCTCAAGGGTTTGAAAGACTGAAAAGTTTGAAGGGCTGAAGGGGTCTGAAGGGCTAAGGGGTTTAAAGGGGTAGAGGGTTTTAATGAGCTGGAATGGTCTGAGGCGTTGAAAGGGCCCTATAAAGCGTTAGGGCTGAAGTGTTATTTTCAATAAGGTAGTTATATTCCTAATTCAGCAAATTTGGTAAACCATCTTCCCTTGGGAGACTTGGTTCCGAAGATATATTCGTTACAAACTTGCAGAAACAAAGGGTGCTTTAAAGGGTCAGGGGAGAAGGAAATATTAATGGTTACAAGAATGATGTGAGCACTTTCAGAAGTAATCAAATTACGACCTAGAAGAATTAAAGTCTAAAAAAACAGGGACGAGGAATAGTCACATACCACACGAGCTGGCGCTAAGTGTTCCTTCATCGGCCGCGTTTTGTTCACTATTAAGTACTCCAGATTACAATGAACCAACTAGCTCAATCTAAAATGCTAAACCAAATTACTCTTGTGATTCTTCCCTAATGAATGTGTGTCAATGATTATTAAATTGCTCCTAAAATTAATCTGTTGCAAGCAATTTGACTACTTCCAATGAGAACAGTACAAGACTGGTACCGCACAAAGGGGACGAGCGCCATGACGATACAATTTTCCTGCTGCTTGATTCGTCCCATCTGATTGTTTAGAGTTTGATACTGTCGATCTTAACGTGAAAAGGAGTGTTGAGAAATTATTGAGAGTCATAATTTATAATTATGTATTTCAGAATTTTCACTGCAAGACAACTACGAGTCAGGTTGCTTCGTGCTCCTCCCAAAAGATGGCAGAACCTTCGATCGCAGAAGCACTCGAAGAACCTCGAGCACCTGTGACATTCCTCCCAGAGGTCTATGTCAAGGCCAATGACCTTCAGCGATCGACGAACATCAGGACGCTCGATCTTCTGGGGATCTCATTCAAAAGCAGACCTAACGCGGACCAGCAGTTCATGGACATAGGATGCGGTACCGGCGACTTCACTCGCCAAGAACTCCTGCCACGCTGCCAGCCCTGCAGAAGGATCGTGGCAACGGACATCGGCGAAGGCATGGTGCGCTACGCGAGAGAGAACTTTGCCCATCCGCAGATCGAGTACCAGGTGCATGACATCTCGAATGATGTGTCTGGACTTGTCAGGAAGTACGGCCAGTTCAACCGCGTCTACTCTTTCTACACTTTACATTGGGCGAAGGACTACGCCACCGCTTTCAGAAACATATCCGACTTGATGACTTCCGGAGGAGAGTGCCTGCTTCTGTTTGTGGCACGGTGGACGGGCTTCGAGGTGTGGAGGAGAATCGCCCAGATGGACCGATGGAAAGCGTATGGAGAGGTAACGATACTCTTTATATTCTTATTATTTGTTTAATGTGTGAAATATAGAAACCGAAACTAATCCAATTTTGGCTGAAATTCAGAGTATATATGAGGGTTCATCGTTCCCAAAAGTTATGACTCTGAACTACACATGATAAAATCAGCGAACAACGTTGGGAAGCTGTTGAAGAAAACAGAAGACAGGACAGACGCTGAAACTCACAACTCTATGTATCTTCGAAAGAGAAGAAGAAAGAAAAAGACACAGAAAACACAGGCACGTGCAAATGGCTAGCGAACTCCGGAGCGCGCTCCGGGGCGCGAGGCTATAGCTGTAGACATTCAACGCTTTAAAAAGGATATTTCTTTTTGTGATAAAGCCAATGAAGGCTGACTCACACAGCGCTCCCCCAAACCTTGTATAATGAACGCCTCATAAATTTCTCTGGTAAGTTTTTCCCTAAATCTACCTATAATATTAGTATTAGCCAATGTTGGACTACATGAACAATTTCGACAGTGTAAAGGCAAGTGACCTCCTACGTTGGATCTAAGTGATAGGGAATGTTCACGAAGCCTGTCGTTGATACACCGTCCAGTTTGTCCGACATAAGTTCTACCACATGACAACGGGATGCTGTACACCACGCACGAGGTACAGGGCACAAACGGTGAGACATGTTTTTTGTTACACTTGTGTCTGGATACCTTTTCTATGCCCATATGAACCTTTGAACAAATTTGGGCCATTTTTTGGGGGCAGAAAAAACAACCGGTACGCCGTATCGTTGAGCTACATGTTTTAGGTTATGAGATACCTTGTGTAAGTACGGTACCACTACCACCCGTTTTTTCTCAACATCGCGCCTAGGATTTTCTGCTCCATTTACTTTTTTAACCAAGACACGCACCACTTCACTTAAAACCTGCCAGGGAAAGCCGGAAGACCGCAGTCTTTGAATTTGGGCATTGAAGCTATCCTTAATACAATGAAAACAAGACTTTTTAAGAGCTGAGCCAAGGCATGAGAGTGCAATACCCCTCTTTACAATTTTTGAATGTGCCGAGGCGTAAGGTAAAATGCCTCTTTTTGAACGTGGGGAGAAGGACCAGCAATGACCCTGTTCTGCTGGTCAACCTTGCGGCCCAATCTATGTGCAGTGCCAGGGTTGCATCTTGGCACATTAGACAAGGTACGTGCCCAGTCGAACTCCGGGATTGGCTGGCCTTCTAGCGCCCTCGATGGCGCATTCCAGAAGAATCTGCAGAATTCTAAGGTCGGAGTACTGGAACCAGGTTCGGTTTTTCAAAGACTATATTGGGCGGCCTGTGGTGTAAAAGGCGGAAATGTGGGGCGGCAACGCAGTTTATTTGCGGAGATGAGTAGGAACCTGAACAATGTCGTTGAGTTTTTGTGGCAGCAGGTTCGGCCACATCTACCGAAAAAGACCAAGGTTCCCCCTACTGCCGGCCGGTTCACGACCCTGGAGATGTGGTCATACCACCTGATCTCGGCAATACACTGGGGCTGGGACCAAAGTTTTGCACTCAACCATCACTGCGTCCCCCGGAGCTGCTTACCTTAGCCCGGAGAGTGGCTGTCCGAACAGATGAGGAAGATAGACCTCGTTGCATTTCCGAAAGTCTTGAATGTCTCCTTGGGGTGAGGCGCCCACAGGTCCTTCATCAAAACCGCTCATCGACTACCTCATTGACCATCAAATACGTGTTTTGGAAGCAGATAAAGAAGGTACCTTTGTAATTATGCCAGAGGGAATATTTAATGAAAAAGCATGTGAAGCGGTTCAAAAGAACTTCCGTCCTGCGCAGACAGTCCTGAAGAAAGTACGAGCTCAAGCAGTGCGATTGTGTGAAAGCCTGTCGTTGAGCCAACTGGCTGGAAGAGTTAAAAAGGCGGAAAAATTACATCTTGAAGTTTTCTTCAGCGCCAAGACGCACAAGGACGCTTGCCCGTTTCGTGCCATCGTCACCGAGAGAGGCACATGGCAGCGCCAGGTGTCTGCCTACCTGCAAAAACACTTGTCAGGTCTGCGTATTAGGGACCCTTTCCAGGTTCAAAATTCTGAACAAGTTGTCGAAATTTTGAAGACTGATCAGTTTGGCAACCATGGCATGTTTAGTATTGATGTTCAGGACCTTTTTTACTCACTTCCCCATGACATTTTACTTGACTCTGTGAAAACCTGCATTGAGGAGAATGATGAACTATCCTTTCAAAACTCGAGTGGAGTCTCTACAGAGTGCTTTCTTGAACTGTTAACGTTTTATTTGAATTCTACGTTCATAGGATTTCATAATGATGTTTTTCTTCAAAAATCCGGAGTGTGTATAGGCTCGTCTGTTGCACCAGTACTCAGTGATATTTTTCTTGCCAGAGTTGATAGTTCTGTTGCAGTAGTCCTAAGCTCTGCTGTGACAAAGGTGTTTAGATATGTTGATGACTTTTTGCTTCTTTTTGATAATAGTGTGGAACGAGACGTTGTTAGTGGTGTAATGAACATTTTCGATAAGTGCAGCTTTGGTCTCAGGTACACCTATGAAGAGCCTAGGGACGG
Organism: Ixodes ricinus; assembly: GCA_037355805.1. NCBI lineage: Eukaryota > Metazoa > Arthropoda > Arachnida > Ixodida > Ixodidae > Ixodes > Ixodes ricinus. The sequence continues at coordinate 63,271 of JAZHYW010001875.1, read as the reverse complement.
CGTCTTACAATTTCTGGACCTTTCGCTCTCACTTTGCACCAACCACTTATGCTGGTCCTTCTCCCCACGTTCAAAAAAGGGCATTTTACCTTACGCCTCGGCACATTCAAAAATTGTAAAGAGGGGTATTGCACTCTCATGCCTTGGCTCAGCTCTTAAAAAGTCTTGTTTTCATTGTATTAAGGATAGCTTCAATGCCCAAATTCAAAGACTGCGGTCTTCCGGCTTTCCCTGGCAGGTTTTAAGTGAAGTGGTGCGTGTCTTGGTTAAAAAAGTAAATGGAGCAGAAAATCCTAGGCGCGATGTTGAGAAAAAACGGGTGGTAGTGGTACCGTACTTACACAAGGTATCTCATAACCTAAAACATGTAGCTCAACGATACGGCGTACCGGTTGTTTTTTCTGCCCCCCAAAAAATGGCCCAAATTTGTTCAAAGGTTCATATGGGCATAGAAAAGGTATCCAGACACAAGTGTAACAAAAAACATGTCTCACCGTTTGTGCCCTGTACCTCGTGCGTGGTGTACAGCATCCCGTTGTCATGTGGTAGAACTTATGTTGGACAAACTGGACGGTGTATCAACGACAGGCTTCGTGAACATTCCCTATCACTTAGATCCAACGTAGGAGGTCACTTGCCTTTACACTGTCGAAATTGTTCATGTAGTCCAACATTGGCTAATACTGATATTATAGGTAGATTTAGGGAAAAACTTACCAGAGAAATTTATGAGGCGTTCATTATACAAGGTTTGGGGGAGCGCTGTGTGAGTCAGCCTTCATTGGCTTTATCACAAAAAGAAATATCCTTTTAAAGCGTTGAATGTCTACAGCTATAGCCTCGCGCCCCGGAGCGCGCTCCGGAGTTCGCTAGCCATTTGCACGTGCCTGTGTTTTCTGTGTCTTTTTCTTTCTTCTTCTCTTTCGAAGATACATAGAGTTGTGAGTTTCAGCGTCTGTCCTGTCTTCTGTTTTCTTCAACAGCTTCCCAACGTTGTTCGCTGATTTTATCATGTGTAACCAGTACCAACTAGCCCAGCTTACCACCCTTCTACAATGACTCTGAAACCGGTCGTATTACGCGAGAACAACCAATGTAATTGTGACCGCGGTAAAGGTCTCAAGGCTAGTCCGATAAGCACAAATTCTTGTTTATGACTGTTTCTTTTCACGTGGATTTGGCTCATTTCTAAAAAAAAAGGAAAAAAAAACTCATATATCGTTCTAGAACAATGACCTTACATGGAATTCCTCCATGGACCTCGCTCTATCGCGTTGATGTTATCCGCACCGTAGCAAGAGCAAGGGGGAATGTCAGCAAGGAGCGCAGCTGTAGATTTGATCCTTGAGCGCGCGCGACCAATAGCGGTGCGCCGCTGGGAGTGAGTCAGGGGTAGGGGGGGGGTAAAGCAGGGGGAGGAAGGGGAGCAGTTTAGAAGACCATAATTATCTCCCCACACGGACACATACACAGACACGCGCGCGCACACACACATACACACGCACACAGAAACACACAGAAACACACACTATATGTATATATATATATATATATATATATATATATATATATACAGGGTGTTTCACGAAAGGTGGACAAATTCGATGTTGCAAAAACTACGCGTCGCAACAAAAAAGGCTTGTGTCGTTTTCGAAAGGTGGTGCCCTTTCGTTTCCATCCTGCCGGTGAATACCGCCAGACAGGACGGTGAAGACTGACGCCCTCCAGTACAAGGCTCGCATGTGACATCATCGCACAATTCTGGTCCGTAGTCCTACTTGCTCTTGCGAGAGAAGTGGGAATAATACAACAACCCGAACGTTCTTACTTCCCAAATGACGTAGTTGGTAATGTTCCGGTAGCCACAGTTTGATTACATACACCCTCGATCATGTTCCAGATCTGCGAGAAGTTTATTCCAGACAGTCATGACCTTGACGACCACCCCAGTCTCATATCTTACATGCTGGACATTCTCAAGGCTGTGAACTTGAAGCCCCATGCATGTAAAATTCTTACAAATCCTTCTCTCGCTGAGGACCTGGAGTACACCATTCGTAAGTCTATTTTTATTTAAAATTTCTTTATTTGAATACTTTTTTGAGAAAAGGCTGGTAGGAAAAAAAAAGAAGAAAAACCCTTGGTTGCGAGACGAGTCCGTAGCCCCCCGTAGCAGAACAAGAAAACACATAATAATAACAATAAAAGGTTCTGTTTCACCTAGAGTTCCTTCATGTGCGCTTTGCTTAGGGTGGTGGCATCTGGTAATTTTGTTCCACACCTTTATTTTTCTTTTTGTCCAGAAGCGCGTGAAAGAGCACGTCCCTGCACGCGTTTGTGGCGCTAACTGTGCTGTGGCGACAATTTGTTTTCGTCGATTTATTTGTATTTTCCCCGTGAGTGCGCGCTGTCGGCATCGGGTACTATACTTCGTTTCAGCACAAGTCCAGACGCAGCTGATGCTACAAGCGCGAGCTCCAAGCGTTCGGTGTCCCTGTCAAGCACGCGCGCTCGTGCGGTGCAAGCACTGCTAAAGGCAACATGCTCGCGCGTGTAGCATCTGCTGCGCCTGGACTTATGCTGAAATGAAGTATACAAAGGGTGTCATCACCCTAAACAGAAGGACATTGAGGCACCCTAGTTTCACTTGTTTAACCATAATCCGATATATGCTTTTTGATGTTATTTTGTGTGAAATAGATTCGAAAGAAAATATCATTAATACGTACGGAAATTTAATTTATATAATTTAAACGAATTTGTGAGGCCCTTAAAAGTCTATATTTCACACAGATAGAATAAAAACACTGAAATAGATCAGGGGCAGACAATCACACCTCTATGAGCAGCAACACTATTATATGCGCCCATCACACTACCAAAACCATATTGGTCAAAGAGAAATTGAAGAAAAACGAAAGTATGAAAAAAGATACCAGAAAAAACATAAAGTAAAAAAGAAAAAAAAACATTACTACGTTCTACCACCCTGCGACACCCAGTGTTTTTGTTGGATATAGAAAAATATTTCTCACACTCTTGACCCCCGAATTCTTTTGGATTTCGACTCCGACGCAAATTATGAACACGGTCCCTGTAAGTTCCAAAACACGTCAGAGATCTCTGTAAACACTTTCATAGATCTTCTTGCCGTATACCTTCAGTCCACACTCGCAGATTACAGCGGCAAAGTATCTAAAGCAAAAGAGAGTGTTCATATAGGCTCCTGCATGGCCCCCGTTGCTCAGTAAAGTTTTCGTCATGTGCGTAGACCGATCAGTGAAGTCCCAACTGTATGTTTTTGCCTTCTGTAAGCCGAGTATATCGACACGTAGATGATCATCCAGTTATACATCCGGTCTCTATGTCTTTAATGGGCGATCTGCGAAGCATTCCATTTTCCTTCGTCGGGTCTGAAGTTTACGAGCGAAGAGCCAACAGTTGAGGGATTACATTTTTTGGATTTGAGACTTCATCTTTAACCTCAAGGCACCTGCTAGTTTCCAGCAACGACAAAAAAAGACGGTTCCCTCTTTCTGCAGTAACCACTTGAAGTCGGTAAAGCTTGAAATTATCCGAGCCCTGTTTGCCTCTTTTCGATCAAAGTCTAGCCCTCACCTCTCATCAGCAAGTGTCCAACGTCAGCCTGACCGACTTCTCCAAGCCGGGTACCAAGCAGACCTCCTCCGTGCTACCCTTCAGGCTCTCATCACAGCCCCCAACCGTCCATCATCTAACAATAAAGGACATAGACACACACGCCCGGTCTGCATTCCATACCTGCGTAGCACCACCCACCCCTGAAGAGTCTCGCTGCTCGGTTCGACACGCAGGTGTTCTTCACATGTATGATGAAGTTAAAACAAATTTGCCAAAGAATGAATACCGGTAGTCGTTTACCAGAATAAACCACAAAGCACTTCAACAAATATGTTAAACATCAAGAAACGCCAAGTTTTTCTATTCCGCTGAGCTGTGCCAGAGAGAACGATATATGTTTGAACGTTCGCTTTAGGGAACACTTTCTAGAAGTCAACAAGGCGTCACCCGACTCTTACCATCCAAATGTTGTGCACGCCCGCACCTGCCATGATTGCACACCCATCTTGAAAACATTACAGTACTTGGCTCAGCACAAGAACAAGTCTGGGCGAGAAAGAATTAAAGCATAAAAGATCAAGAATTCTGGAGACAATGTTTCAGAAGCTTCGTTTTCGTTATCGACAAAAGAGCTGGAATTCCTCACGCTAGAGTTATCCTGTACTCCGCTCACCCTGCTGACACTAGAATCTCCGCCTTCAGTGCGAGCTTTCTGTCCTTGCTAACACAAGTGCAGAACTGTAGGCACGCAGCAAATCAAATCACTGAGGAAGCCACCAGCTCCCGCTGAATGCGGAGCTTCTATTGCCTCAGGTTAAAGGGATGGTGAACCGAAATTTGTATTTCAGAAAGCAATGCAGGAGCTGTAGGCGGGACGCTACACTCCCTACAACACTACTCGTAAGGCGATATCTCAAATGGACGGCCGTATCTTTGGAAAAAGTGGTCGAGATTGAACGAGGCCGGCGAGGCGCGTGACGGCAAGATGTCTCGTTTCCTCATCTCTTCGTTTCGCCCACTCAAGGCGGCGAGGTGGTGACGACGCGAGGCCGTTCCCTCTCCTTCTCGGAGAAACAAGACGTGAACATATCTGTCAAATGAGCCTCCTGTTTAAAAAAAAATACGGTCATCCGTTCAATATGTTGTTGTATGAATGATGTTTTGATGTTTGTAGCATCCCGATGCACGGCTTTTGCCGCCGTGCTTTGTGGAATTCAGATTTCTCGGTTCAGCATCCCTTTAGGGGTGAACGGAGGATAGAAAAAGCGTTCTTCAAATTCATTATTTTTATTTGAGGAGTTAAATTTGGCTATATCTTTATCTTTATCATTTTCCGGTATCTTTTCCTAGTATTTTCGTTTTTCTTCAATTTCTATGGGACAAATCTAGTTTTCGTAGTGCCATAGACATAATGTAAATGTGTCGTTGCTCTTATAGATTACCAGAATAGTGTACCAGAAAGTGTTGGGACCGGACCATCTCGCGTGAAGCGTGGGGTGCAGATCGCGATAGGTGTCGACACCGGGGCATCTGTAGTATGTTCAATATGGTGGTGGTTGTGCGCGTGCACGACGTGCCCACGCACGTGCAAGGGCACGTGCGCACTGCAGAAACTTTCTGCTATCCTGTCGACTGCACCGCCGCGATTGTTTTCTGCCCGCACAGCCTCACAAGTTCCCATTGGCGAGACGCGGCGGTCCAAACACTACCCCGTATTCTAGTACACTATAGTGGCCCTGGAAAGACTAAATAACAGCTGATATACTTTTTGTGAGACGGAAATTCACTTCTCCCCCAATAAAAATAAATAAAATAATACGGTCAATCTGTTAAAAGGTTAATTAATCAGTTAATTGTTGAAGGTTTGTTTTTTGTTTCAGAAATGAATATTGCTGTCCATCCGTTTTTGCCACTACTTCCGGTCGAGTCAAGAGCAAGATACAAAGTTGATGTGGAGAATGACATTCGCTCACACTGGAAACAAAGCAACGACGGAGATCCACATTACTTCGCCGATATGTTTGTTGTCCACGCTGGAAAACCGTGATTTAAAAAAAATATTTTGTCTCTTGTAGAAGCATAACAGCAATACCGGCGAACTTATAATTCTGTGGTCGCGAAGGAACTTCAATAAAGGTATATAGTACAGTAAAACGAGATAACTGTTTGACGAGGACTACAGAAGTTTAATAACCAAAGGTAACAGGCGGACCGAAAGACGTGTTTCTTTGATGAGCGCCAAACGAAAAGTCCCTGTCGGCGAGTTGTCTTCACGTAGGCGAGGGAGAACCCATTAATACGTCTGGATTTTGAGCCGACGGTCCCCGACGCTCGGCCACCGAATTCTCCCCTCCGGAATGCGCGGTGCCTTGGGTTTCACCCCTTACGGTCGCCGTCCGCTTGCGCGGTCTCCGTCGCAGGACCGTCCGCTGTCTGGAGATTGTCTCCACGGGCCGCCACAAACCCTTATATGTATTGTTCATCATGATACAGCTGCTCGCAGGCGAGTTTAATTTTTTTCGACTAATGTAGTTATTGAACTGCGCACACCGCTTTTTTCAGCTAAAACTTCTAATGAGCTGTCGTATGGAACTAATGACACCACCAAACGTCTCGAGATGTAGGCTAGTGGATATAATCTCACAATAAATAAGAATAAAACAAACGCCATCCTTTTTTACCTTTAAAAATAGGAATCTTGACCTTCCCAGTGATATTTCATTTAGACTCCTCGCCTGCTGAAATCGTTAGAACGTTTAAAAAATTTCGAGGTGATTTTCACAAAGCACATGACTTGGACTGAACATGTGGATTATATCATTTCTATACTCGTGTCTATCAGTGGTATATTACACGGACATCGTCATGTCTTTCCAACTGGAGTTGAGTTGCTTTTTTTAACTCATTATTTGTGTCCCATCTGAAGTATTGTGATCTAGTCTGGGTTTCGACAACCAAAACTAATGTCCAAAAACTATTCTAACTTCAGAAAAGAGTGACAATAATCGTGTGCGGTGTGCCTTTTAGTCATCATACTAACCACCGTTTTGAGAGGGTCGGTGTTCTAAATATCTTTAAATACTATACATTTCGATTACGTACGAAGTATGAAATAGATTGTCGTGAGTCCAACCAGTTTTTATTACTTTTGCTATTAATTAGAAGCAAACCTAGAACATACAACATTCGTCACTCGGATTCCTGTGTGGTGGAGGCATCAAGCACAAAGTATGGCATTCAGAGGATTAAAAGGACCTTGCCGACATTACTAAACACGCTTGTGCGCTACAATTTTGATATAAAATCACGTAGCACACGTGAAATTAGGGAATATTTTTTAAATGAAAATAAACATTTCTTACTGTTGTTCATTATTCAGTAGAACTTTTTTCTTTTATTGCTTTACTTTATTCTTTGCTATGTATTTGCATTATATAATTTTCTGTGCACGTTTTTCGCAACTGCTGGTTAGCTGGGTTGGGGAGCGGGGGGGGGGGAGGGAGGGCTGTGAACCAGTTTAGCTGCTTGTCCAGTTTTTTTTATGGTAAAATAAAGCTATTAATATTTTTTTATCTTATTACTCGTAAATAGCGTAGCTGTTGGACTGACGATCTGGCTATCGATTCCATTCCAAGAGCCGTGTGACATTTTTGATTACGGTTTAAGAAATTACATTTGGAGTAAAGGATGGTCGAAACTAGCCTGCCAAACGTCGCCAAGAACAATCCGGGAGAGTGTACTGATGTGGCCTGGGACGTCAACGGTACCGTTTTCCCGCTCCCGTCAGCCGGGCTGAAAGTTTAAAATAATGATCTCTGTCGGAGCCGGAGGAGCAGGAGGAGCTGGAGAAGGTGGCCTACCCCCTCGCCCACAAGCCTTGAGTAGGACTGAAAGTGGATAAGGGGTGCGCTTATCAGTTTTTGGTAACCCTACAAAGAAACAAAGAAAAGTTTAAGAGCTTTTGTATTTTCCAACTCGAAGTCGCTGAAAAATCCCTCGAAGGGGCCTTTTCTCTCTCCAGCCCGTGGACACCAATGTACTAAAAGTATTGAAATCCTAATCCTATTGAAAAAATACTAGAATATAATCATTTTAGTGAAGAACCCGAGACTGTCGTATTGACAGACGACGGCAAGGAAGAGAAGAAGAGCGTCTCAAACACAGCTGTGTTTGAGACGCTGTGTTCGTCGTCTGTCGATACCTCAGACTCCGGTTTTTCACTAAAATGTTTGGTATACACCAGCTCACTTGCGCCCTTACGTTCTGCTCAGAATATAATACTGAAAGTAGTTAAAAGGAAATACTTTGTAGGTCATCTAACTAACCGTAATATATATTTCTTGGGGGGGGGGGGGGCATTTTGCTTGATCTAAAATGGACCATGGATATCGGCTCCTGCACTGAGCGATCTAAAATGTTCGTCAAACACTTATTTCTCAGGTCGGATTAATGTTGTAGAATTACGAAGCGTAGCTCCTCTTTGTAACAAAATGGGGCCATAAGGCTTGTCAGAATCAACGGCGGACAGCGACGCAGACGACCAATTTGAGTGGCGGGGCGCGTTTGGCGCACGTATTGCTATACTTCGTTTCACGCTAACTTGGCGAACTGTGGAGGCGACGGCCCTCGCGACCCGATAAGAGCGTCGGAGCGAGGCGGGTGACATCACGTCACGGGAGCGTGTTTGTCACTTTCGCCACGGAACCGGCTGTCGTCTGCTGGCCAAGAGTCGTCTGCTTCGGATGAACGTCCACCGCCGCAACATTGCCCTCGGCTAGAGTAACGAGCTCTTCGGGAACAGTTCATGTGACAACCATGCCTCCAATTTACCCGCGAATCTGTGGCGGGTGCTAATGCAAGGGCGATACTGTGAGCGGCGGTCGATTACACGGCTGTGGTCGCCAACGGCCACGGGGCGACAAAAAGCAAAAATATCGGCAGCGGATTCGCACGTGGCGTCACTTTTATGGGTTATTCCGTCAATATTTATTCCTCGTGCTTATATATTCTCTGAGTTTCATCGCATTTGTCACTTCGTTCGCCTCTTTCACGACCATTACTGTAGACTGCTTTTTCTACATTTTCTTCTTCTTTTGTGAGTTTCATCGCATTTGTCACTTCGTTTACCTCTTTCACGATACATACAGTAAATACCTAGTTGTGAGTAGCATTCTTTGAGAAGAGGAAGAAGAAGCGTTGAACAGACAGCACGGCAGAACAGCGAGCTCCAATAATTTTACCCAAACTCTATATATAATCGCCGCGAGCAAAGGCCATACGAAAAGAAATTAGCACAAGGACACCAGGCACGACAAGTGAGTAAAGGCACCATCAAGCCCGGTGTCAAAGGACACCGGATCTTTACTCATCTCCCATGGCCGAACGGGGACAAGCCTAACACCCGGCGTAAGAACAAGGAATCGGCTACCGCCCTGCGGCATGTTGGCTACTCCCGCCCCGACACCTCCAACAAGCATGGACACAGAAGAAATCGCCACAGGACAAGACTGGAAAGTCGTAGGTGCGCCAAACCAACGACTCGAAGAACATATAACTGTGATAATCAAACTCACAGACGGCACAGACCTCAGTAAATTACCACCTGATGCTATAGGACGAAGTCTTGTGCAAGCGGCGGCACTCACCACGGCAGAAAAAAGGGACACCTACGTAAAAGTGAGAGCCATTCCGAACCTCATTGCGATAGGCACGTACCGCACGACCGCAGCAGAGAAATTCCTCCACCTACGCCAAATACTAGCCCTCAACAGACAACACCCCATTCTCGCCTATAAAACCAGTGGAAATAACACAGTCAAAGATGTTATACACGGCATCCAAATGTCCGTCCCAGACGAAGAAATTCAACACGAACTTGAGATCCAAGGAACCAAGGTCATACAAGCTCGGAGAATAGGCTCATCCCACTCCGTACTTATCGTCATGGAGGGAACCCGCCTACCTAGATTCGCTCTCTACAGCAGAGTAGTCATGAGGCTCCATCCCTACACCCCAAGGAGCCTCTTCTGCAACAACTGCGCCACCATAGGTCACCGAGCAGATGTCTGCCCAAACAAACTACACTACCAGAGATGCTTACAGTGCGGAACTAAACTTCCACCTGACCCCAACGGGATATCAGAGCACAACTGTGAAATCCAATGCCAAAACTGCCGCAGAGAACACCCGGCAGACTACCCACAATGTCCAGTACGCCAAGACGCAGACAGAAACCGCAGAGAAGGAATGCTCATCCGAAGCTGGCGCCAAGCAACTATACCTCTACGAGTAGACGTAACAAACCCAAGAAGTAGACAGGACACTCGGAGCACACCACAGCACAGCCACGACAGGAGCACCTCAAGCACCCAATGGCCCAGGCTTCCGACACGCAACAGCTTCGCAATGCTAGGAGACACCGAAAGATCAAGAAGCAGGAGCAAAAACCCACAAGAACAAAACAACGTCCACCGCGACAAACAAGCGAAAGACCAGAACAAAAGGCCACGGCAACCCCTCAGGGAAACCCCACCGGCCCTACAGAAGACGACGGCATCACCCCCTTGGACAGACGGAGCTGGAGGGTGAGTGAATCATCTCCTTCCCCAGCCGCAAACGAATCCAACATCCAGCTTTCGTCAACCCCGGCAGAGGACCCTAAAAAACAATATGCGGTCGTGCTATCCGCAGCTAAAGAAACGCCGTCACAAATCAACATCGTTAGAGCAATGAAGGCAGGCATCAACCTGGACAAACCCGTGACTGAAACAAACACAACACAAAATGAAACCACAATGGAAATACTTAGAAAGCTAGACTCCCTTCAAAGGGAACTACAACAGAGAAACGAACTCTTTCAAAAGGAATTCCAGAAAAGGGACACAATCATACAGAATATGCAACAAGGACTCCAGAAAAGAGATACCCTTTTTGCTGAACAATTTGTCAACCTTGTCAACCTAGAAATCGGACAAAGGCAGCTTGAAAGCTCGCTCATTAAATTAGAATCCGTACTTAATTCTTTGAGAAAAAGACCCCAAACACCGAGCCTTGACGTCGAAAGTAGCCCATACAAAGTAGTTATCACAGAGGATACCATCCAGGACACTGAGACAACTAAGAACCATGAATAAGATCAAACAACCGAAGCAAAACTCCCCAAATGGCGAAATATTAATTTGGCAATGGAATAGCCGTGGCTTGCGTAAAAAGGTCAATTTATTAAAACAATACATACAGCAATCAAAAGAACAGCCAGACATTATACTGGTACAAGAAAGTAACGGAGTCTTCAACATACCGGGCTACGACCTTCACTCCCAACCCAGTATCACAAGGAACCTCCCAAAAAAGAACCGTGATAACCCCGCTCCCCCAAGGAACGACAATAACATACACTCATAAATCCATTACGGCTATACAAATAGACACTAATCACCTCAATTCTGAAGAACAAGAGCACGTAGCAATTAAAATTCAAACCATAGAAACAGATATAATAATCCTAAACGCATATTGGACACCGAAAAAAGAGTTCAAACATTCTAAAGAACTAGATCGATTTATACAACAAAACAATAAATATCCAATACTAATTGCAGGTGACTTCAACAGCGCACATCTAGGATGGAATTACAGCTATTCTTCACCTAACGGTAGAAAACTCGAAAACATCATGACTAACAGACAATTAACTCTCATGAATGACACCACGATACCCACCAGGACAGGCAATAGCGTGCAAAGGGACACCAACCCGGACCTAACCTGGTACAAAGGCAAGCCAACGTGCCATTGGGAAAACCAGCTAGAAAACTTAGGTAGTGATCACTATATTATCAACATTACTATAAAAACACGCAGGAAAAGTAAGAAAACACCAACAGGAACAAAAAGCAAAATCACCAAGTGGGATGAAATAAGAAAAGAACTTAAAGAAACCGTAGAAAATAATCCTGACCTTACGTGGGCGCAGGGGCTAGATAAAATACAGAGCAGCTACAAAAATAACACTAAATGGATAGCAAACAGTGAACAAGCGCCGTACGTAGACTCACATCTTCTCAGCTTATGGGACAAGCGCAACAGGATTGTTAAAATTTGGAAAAAGAAGAAATCCAGAAAAGGTCTCAAGAAAGCCATCCAAAGAATCACAGAGGAAGCATACAATTACGCAAATGAGTTAGCACAAGAAAATTGGCTCCAAACTTGCGATCAACTAAACGGCTTACTACACACCAGTGGCGTACACAGGGGGCCCCACGCGACATTTTCGAGGGGAGGGGGAAGGGGGGGTTGGCGAGGTCACTAACTCTCGGGTTCATCAATATCAGACTTCATGGAGAAGTTGTAAACAAAAAAAGGAAATAAAATGGGAAGGGAATGCAATATTCCATTTTATGACATAGTAAACATAATAAAAAATGCGTAAATTTAACGCCTTTCTATTTAATATTAACTGGAGAAAAATCAATTAACAAATATATTCCTTTACTCCTACTTTTATTGCTTCGCGAGTGCCCCATGTCCCTCTCGCGGAGCCGCCAAAGCTGGTTTGTCGTCGCCACGGAGGCGCCCCCGAGCTGTGCTTCGCTCGAGCGGAGCGGGGCCCCCGATCTTTTGTAGCCTTTTTTATTTTTTGAAAAGAAGCGTCGGTACTGCTCTTGCACCCACGACGAGGGTTTTCTTGGAAGCACTGTCCGGCTGACGGTCGACAGTTAGGGCGAAGGTTTTGGGAGTTTTCGGGGGTCTAGGCGCGTGTCCTTAATTGTGATTTCGTATTATCTGTGTTTGTTTTGTACCCGCGTGGCTCCCATTTGTCTAAAAAGAGCGATATCTGATTGACTCCTCGGATGGCGGGAAAAGTCTTAGCAAAGTGAATATAGGCGCCTTGAAATAGGCGGGATTGGCGGTTCAAGGTTCGAGTACGGAAGTTGTCATTGGCAGTTTGAGAACCGCGCGAGAATAGGGGCGCGAGTGTAGCGACCAGCGGCCTCAGGACGAGAACCAAGTGCAATATGTCGAGGTGTGAAACCATTTTACATCGTCCCTTTGTTGCGTTGTGTGACTTCTGGCACTTTCGCGTAGGTGAGCTTCTCTCTGTTCCACTGAGGGAGCGCAAGCGCTCTTCACGCGGGGCGGGGAGGAATCCCATGAGCTGTGCAGACGATAGTGGCCAGCATCTCTTCACGAGTTGATGGCCCGTTAAGGGGTTCACCCAAGGATCTTCGCGCGTATTTCGTGTCACCCTGGGGCAGGGCGTGGCGGGGGCCGCGGTTGGGGCTCGGCTGCGCGGGATGCACCACACACAGCGGTGCGCTCGTGGGTTTGGGCTTGTGGCTGAGGCCTCCGCCGTGGTCTGCGTTGGGGTGGGTTGGAGCCGGCCAGTCGTTTTATCTTCCCCTCTAGATTCTGAGTCGTTAGTTGTTTCCACACGTGCAGATTTCTTATTCTTATCTTGTTCTTGCGGCTACTGTTTGTTTATGTTTACACTACTCAGCGGCGGTCTAGCAGGCGCTTACATGCGTAAGGTATTGACCTTTCTGTCTAGCCTTGCCGACGCTAGTGGAGCAAACTTTCTCGTGCAAATAAAAATTATTATTATTATTATTATTTTATGAGCGGACATCGGAAACTAGAAATCGACACCGACGAACAAATCACGTGAGATGCTTGTCGGTTAGATCAGGTTCAGATTGGGAGTAATTTATGGTAAAGCAGCTTTCCACTGTTTATCGTCTATCCATCAAGGTGTTCCGCGTTTCTGCTTATGCATCATTGTTCTATCAGCCCCGCTGACTGCAGGCTTCATGCATTGGAGTCGTGCTTTCTAAAATGTTTGTTTTATGATTCTTGTTTTCTGCTAACTCTGGTGTTTTCTTTGACGTGACTTGTAAATAAAAAAGTAAAATGAAAATGCCTTCCTGGTGAGAATTTCAGGCATCATTTTTATGAATCATAATCATCCCAAAACCGATATGACAACTTTATTTTAATTACTTAATAGAAGAATGCATAGTTATTAGAAAAACTTTCTTTCCTTTTTATCTTGTCTCTCTTAATCTCGTTGGTCCGCCCCCCCCCCCCGCCTTGAAATGAAATCCAAGTACGCACTGCTACACACCCCGCGATTATGGCAAATCCTTCGAACTATAGGGCATACCAAACAAAACACACTACAAATAAACTATGCCTCCATACCAAACAGGACCTAAAGAAATAGCAGAAAAGTTACTGTACAAATTCTACCCTAACAAGGACAGAATAACTTTCACTAGCACAGAAACAGAATATAATATTGAGGACGCGGAAGGAATCAACAGCCCATTCTGTGAAGGGGTGTTCAAAAACGCACTTAGTGAATTCAAACGAAATACTGCCCAGGGAGAGGACGGCATAACATACGGAATGCTACGAAATCTCCCAGACGAATATATAACACTTCTACTTAAAGAAATTAACAGAGTATGGGACGAAGGTAACTTACCAACCCAGTGGAAGGAGGCAATCATTATACCAATCCCCAAACAAGGGAAACAACCAAACTTTATCGACAACTATCGACCAATTTTCTTAACATCTTGTGTGGGAAAGGTAATGGAAAAAATGGTTTTAACGAGGCTAGAATGGCTCATGGAAAGTCAAGAATCACTACCGGAGACAATGATAGGATTCAGAAAACATGTAAGCAGGCAAGACATGATAATCAGGATCAAACAACAAATACTCGATCACCCGAGTACGGTAAAACTTAGAATAGTCGCGGGAACCGACATGAGCAAGGCGTTCGACCAAATATCACACGCGGCTATATTAAAGAACCTAAAATAAATAAACCCCGGACACAAGATGTACAACTACGTGAAAAATTTCCTCTCTGACCGAACAGTTAAAATAAGACTGGACGACTACACCTCAGACAGCCACCCGATAGACAAAGGGACACCCCAGGGATCCATTCTATCACCATCCCTCTTCAACATAGCAATGAAAAACCTACCGAAACAGCTTAACGTCATAGATGACCTCGAACATAGCATATACGCAGACGACATCACCCTCTGGACGACTAAAGGATCTGCACGTGAACAAGAAGAAGCAATGCAAAGGGTATAGCCACAGTGCAAGGGTACGCGGCCTCCATCGGACATGTGCGTCCCGTACCTCCATGGCACGAGCGAGGTCCTAGCCCGTGTTCTGAGACCGTACGGCATAGCAGTTGCACATAAGCCCGTCTCAACTTTAGGCCATTTTCTTCCTCTTCCGAAGGATCGTCCCCCAAAAGAAAAAGCGCAAGGCCTGATTTACCGAATTCCTTGTGCTGAATGCGACGCCTCTTATGTGGAGGAAACAAAGAACTTTCCCGAACGTCTGCGCAGACATAAGTATGACGTAAAGAAGAAAGACATCCAAGGCAACGCACTGGCGGAACATGCTCAGAAGACCGGCCACGTCATCCGCTTTGACAGCAGTTCCATCCTCGATAGAGAAAGAAACTGGAGAAAGCGACTCTTACTAGAGTCTTGGCACATACAAAATACGAACAGCAATCTGAACCGAGCCACCGGAACGCTGCCAAGCAGCTATATACACGGGCTATGATGCGCCACGCACAAAAACAGAAGAAGAGAACAATGCAAAGAGAGAAGAGGAAAACAACGACAGATTGCTACCTTTGGGCCCACATACAGTCACCCGTGATCAAGGAGCCGAGCCGGCTTCGAAACGTCGGGCACATCGAAGAAATTGGTTAGAGTCTACAAAGTACCCTGTCTTATTACTTACCTAACCAGGCAGAGTTCCGCCGAAATGTTTACTTTTAAACTATGAAACAACAAACCCTCCTCCTATCCCACTGAAAACTCCCCCATGGGAACAAATACCTAGAATCCATGTAGACAAAATCCCCAACAACATGCATACAAAACGCAATGCAGACAGAAGAAACGAGAGTTCAGCGCTTAGAGAAGAAGGACGAAGAAAATACTAGCACCAAAACTTACTATACAGATGCAAGCTACAACGCAAGACATGGCCTCATAGCTGTATGGAACATCGAGGAAACCTTAACGCGAAGATATCAAGACATCCCATCCCCAAGGCACGCCGAACTACTAGCCATATCTACTGCCATCACCGAATTCACCAAAAAACAACGACAAAATTATCATAAGAACAGACAGCCAGGACGCCTGCAGGGCTTTCCTGAAGAATAGACTTCCCACATCAATACAGAACCGGCTGCAACATCACATGCACAAGTACCCACTACTCCAAATTAGAATTCAATGGGTCTCAGGACACCAGGCATCAAGAGGGAATATACAAGCACATTAGCTTACCCGCAAACCAAATCCGGGTAGCCCTCTCGCCTGGCCCTGTGATCAGGAATAGACACCAAAAAAGAAAGAAAAATACTTCACAAAGCCAGGCAACAAATTCTAAAGGAAAGACGCAAGGCCTCCACTCTCCTCCCATCGCCCTCACGAACTTACACAAGAGAAGAAGCAACCCTCATTCGTAGAGCACAGACAAATTCTATCCTCACCCAAAACTACATCCACTACATACACAAAATGCCAGGCTACCCCTCCTGCCCTCACTGCGGAGGATACCCATCCAACCAACATACACTCTGGCAATGCATGGTATCCCACCAAAGCCGACAACAACTCTCTCTCACCTACCCCTGAACGTACACCAAGCAGCTGGGTGGAATGGACTTCTCCCCTCCAGAACTTCAGAGGCTGTGGTGGCCCCCCCTTGTCCACCACATTCGCAATGTGCCGGATGGGACAGAGACTGCCCCGACCGCATAGGCCCGGACTAGGGCCGGGATATGGAAAACTCCATTTCCACAATAAAGTTTACTCTCTCTCTCTCTCTCTCTCTCTTCGAGAGGCGGTCGATTACACGGCTGTGGTTGCAAACGGCCACGGGGCTACAAAAAGGAAAATATCGGCAGCGGATACGCACGTGGCGTCACTTTTATGGGTTATTCCGTCAATATTTATTCCTCGTGCTTATATATTCTCGCTAGAGTCGGAATTGCGCGAGTTCAATTGCCGTTAAAGAAAAAACTAGCGTAATTACTTTTTGTCGCGAAAGCCGCTGTTGCTGTGGCTGCAACGTCGCCTCGGTCCCTTGAGTTTGGAGTGTTTTCACATGACTTGCTCCGAAGCACTTATTGGGTCGCGTGGGCTGCGGGCTCTACTGTTCGCCATGGTATCGCAAAACGAAGTATACATGGCGTCGGGAGCAGTGTCGGAAGGTGTAGCCAAACATCGAAAGAAAGCATCGACACGCAGACGGAAAAATCACGTAATCTCTTTGGACCAATGCACGTTACTGACTGACTGAGTGACGAAATCCGTCGGCAGCAAAAGCGCCGTCGTTATGTAACCGCGTTTTTTTAACTTCAAGTTTTGCTGTTAGTTCTCATTTATTTTTAACCAAAGATACGTTGCAAAAAGATTATGTTCATTTTAATAAATCACGGTCGTCGCGAGCAGTCTCAATTAAAGCCCCTTGATAAAGGGTGTTTTGTAGAAGTACAGCCGACCATTGTTGTTGAAACGCACAAGACACGAGTCAGGAGCGGGTGCCCCGCTGCCATTCGCTTCCAAGAGCCGCTCATTTCAGTGCCGCGCAGCCATTTGCTTTTGAAGCGCAGCTCGAGATACGGGCCTCGTCCACTGGCACATTAGACGCTGCTTGCAAAACAAACGCAAAGACATCGAGGGGCTTCAGTCAGTCAATCAGTTTAGCTTTTCGTTGAAACGTATTTATTCAACGACCAAGAAGTGGGCACCATTATCGCCCTGCTGTTTGGCCATAAAAACAACAACAACAACAACAACAACAACAACAACACAACAACAACAACATTTTAGCCGTCTCGGGAGCTTCCAGGAAGAACGAGACGACGAGTGGCAGCGATCAGGGAGTCCTGGGGCTTCAGCATAGTTTGGAGCCAAATGGAGGTGCTTCGGGGTCTTCCAGGTACCTAAGGAGCGCCTGTGATGCTGCGAGGACCCGGTCAGGGTCGGCAGAGATTGGAGGGTTAAGCCACGCAGTGAGAGTCGAGGAGGGAGGAGAGGGTTGAGAGAGGGCGAGAGCGGGCTGTGGAGTGAAGGGGCAGTTCCACAAAAGATGCGAGAGTGTAGCGGGTGTGTGGCAGAGGGTGCACTCTGGGTCTAGACGAATTCGTGGGCACATCTTCCCGAGAAGGGTGGGATCGAGGGTGCTCCTGATCTGACTTGGTGCAGGAGGGAGGTCTGAGGACGAGTCAGGGGAAGACGAGAGGGAGGAGAATTCGAGGGAAATGGCCTGATTGGAGAGGTATTGGTGTCGTTTACTCAATGTGCACTACCTGCCGGGCGTCGTGAGCGACGTGAAAGGCGCAGGGTGCGAGATTCTGTTGTAGTCGGTCAGTTAAACGCGTCCCTTAGCAAAAAGAGGCCGTACTTGAAACGAATTTGAAACATATTGAATATGAATATTCATGTTGTATTCATTCTGTATTATTTTGTCCGCATTCGAAATACGCACGTAATGTGTTCAAAATATATCATAAATATTAATCAGAAAATATTTTAGATATACCAAAAGTATAATTCCTTCCCCCTCAAGAAAAACGGCTGCGCAACTTTTTATTTTTATTTTTTGTTAGTAAATGTATTTCTGTGGTATTTGAAGGCTCTACTAAATAAATCCCACAACTACACATCAGAAACAGAACACAAACACGAACACCATGACGCACTGAACACCTCAATCACAGTCCCGTTGACTGCTCTAGAGCCTTATATAGCCTACATATTCAAGGTAATCATTTGGCCGGTGACCAGCTCTGCACTTATTAAGGTTCTAAGTATTCTATCTTCTCCTAGGGAGTCTTTCAAATGGGAAACAGTGTTTTGAAGTTCGTGGACGATATCTCATACTAAAAAGCATTGGTACAACTAACAATAATTTGGCGCAGTCGCTAAAACAATATCCAGAAAAACGGCTTCTAGAAGAAATGTTATTGCTTCTCTGCATAGAACCACTCAGGTTGAAGCGAGTCAAGCTGGTTTCTTCACTTTAAAATAGTAATTTTGCTTTTCTTTACTAGTTGACTATTTAATATGGTCATTAACGTCACTATATTAAAGTCAGTACTCATACCACATACAATGGCGAGTATACACGTTCAGTGAACTAACATTGCGCTAACACAATTCCACGCCAAACATATCTGCTCACAGCTCTTGCTGAAGCTTTCCAGCATCAGCAAGTGTTGTGGTTGTAGTTCCCGAACCCCGTTTGTGATTGGTGTGCAAGAAACTCATCAGGTGTGTTCTTGATAGAAAAAGGAAACAATAACATAAAATTCTCTGATTCATCAGTGCGATGTCACACAAATCAATTGACAAACTAATCAAATGTTGTATTTATGCAGTTCAATGTACTCCACAACTGCTTGAAGTTGAATTTCTGATAGGCGAGCTTTTCAATACTTTGGTAGTTTAAGTCAAACTACCAAATTATTGCAGTCAAAAGGTACTTAGGATATAACAGAACAGTATTTACGATTTCCAGTTATTTTATGAGCATTCTGCACATATTTTTGATCGCTGCCTTTTTTTTTTAGGGTTGGAGTATATTTTGCATGAAATAAACTAATATTTTAAGAAATCTAATTGAAAGGTATTTTGTGCCTACAAATTTAGAATTTACATATTTCAGAAAGCATGAAGAGAACTTCAAATGTAGTTTAAATAAAGGCATTTTAAAACTATTTTCAGAAATATATTTTAGAACTAAGTAAAAAAAAAAGAGAGTGTGTATCGCTGTGACTTCACGTACACTCAAATTAGAATGTGGTATATTTCAAACGTCTTAGTTTTTGCTATAGGGTTATTATCTGGCCGAAAAGGAAGAGGGAAGGAGAGAGTGCAGTGGTGGTCGTACACCTGGTTGCGAGGCCGCGAGGGATGTCAGATGTGCGCTTGCAGTCCCGCGTCGACCACGAAGTGGAGGAGGGTCCGCAGCACACGCATGTGTGCATCCTCTGTTCCCTGGAGGGTGTATGCAGCCATCGAGCTAGATGATATCAAGTGGCCGGTGGCAGGATCGTATTGCTGCCAGGTCCGGGCAGGACCAGGCAAGGTGGGTGATGGTAGCCCGGGCTCCGAGTACGCAGCGCTGGCACGAGCGTGCGTACTTGTTTTGGCTCCATGTTGCAATTCGTGCTGGATTGACCGTTGTACCCGTTCTGATGCGCATGAGGAGGACTCTCGCTCGACGACCCCGAAGGACGGGTCAGGTCTTCGAAGAAGTTCCTCGTAGCCGGTCGCGACATTCGTTTCTGATGAAAGCGCGGCGCTCGTCCAGGTCGAGTTCCGTGATCATTTTGAAGGGTGTTACACTGGCGTTCCGTACAGAGCAAGGCGCGCAGTCACGCCGCGCCGCTTATCCATGTTCTGATTGATATTGAGGACAGATCTTCTCGCCGAAGGAAATTACTGCTAAACGGTGGTGAACTCTTCATTTCCAGTGTTAGCGTGGCAGGAGCCAATTCCGTAATTGTGTGACTCCCCTACCGGCGAAGTTCCGACACAGGAGTGTTATAGAGGGCAGGATAAAATACAACCACGAACCCCTGAAGCAAACGCACTGTTATCGTAAATCTTGGCTTGTGATTGCGCCTTTGTAGATTATCTTATTCGGTTTGCTGGAGAGATGCGAACGACGGGCGTAACAAAATCGCTTGCATGTTCCGCACACCTCGCAAAAGCATTTACCGCCACCTTGCGAAAAGCGCACTATCCTGACTTCCCCTGCCTTTTACCTGCTTTAGTAGCAGTTTGCACTAGCTGGTAGGTATGCTCTACTGAAACTGCAACTTTAGAAACTAGGGGCAGTGCCAGAGAGAAAAAGAGACAAAGTTGGGAAAGCTTGCTCGCTCTCTCCGACTTCTCAACTCTCAAGTGATTGCTACCATAATAAATGCACCATACGCCTCTTCCCAAAATAAAGATAAAAGCACTACGTTCACTACGTAAAAAATGGTCTCAGTTCATGCATCTGTGGGCAGGTAGGAAATCTTGCCCTAATTTATTCACACCGCATGATGTGCGCAACAAACGCACATGAGATTTACAGGAAAATATCAGTGGTGATTGAAGTTTCCCTGAAATTCTGCATAACCGGTTGTTTGCAGGACCAAATCATCTACTCGAGCGGTGTGCGTCGCTGTGCAAAGACGTCGCTCTGCAAACGCAGTCAACACGAAGCATAAAAACGGCAGATTTAGGACAACAATCCGGAGTCCATTGTTTAATTAAAACGACGTAATTTTGTTGAAAAAACCCGCAGCTTTTTACTCATGCTATCCGTCGGGATACTTCCACATTTTGAAACGGAACTAAGGAAGATTAACCTTTAAAAACACTCGCTGCGTCCTCCCGGACCAGCTGGACCGAATCACCTGACGACGACCCCATAACAACCAATTCGCGCTCCGTGTTAGTGTGGAGTCCTACCTCCAAGCACCGCACCATACACCACGAACGTTTCAGCTCTTTTTCACATCGCCGTGTTGCAACGAACAGAACGAGATCGCCGAAGTCAACGCAGCGCTGTCGTGAACCTTGGCTTGTAGTTGCGCACTCGTGGATCCTGTGACTCCATTCGCTTTTCCAAGCACACACGACGATAACGAATGATACTTCGCTGTGGCTAGCGTTACGTCCGGACGGAGCACTGAAACGCGTATACCTAGCCCTCCCCCCCCCCCCCGCCCTCCTCGTCTCTCCCCCGTGAACCTAGGGAAGGCGGAGATTCGGACGTAACTTGGGTATACGTCGGACGTAACGCTAGACACTTCGATGATACTTTCCGTCTCCCGGGAACATGACAGGGGCACTTCTCCGGTAACGTATTCGCTACATGTGCTCCCAAATCGAGGAGCTTCCCCATTCCCGTCAAACCAAAACAATACCGGCGCCATGTTAAACGTGCGTTGCTGCGAGAGTTTTTCCGACCAAACAAAAACAACGAAAGCAAACCGGCTCTCGCTTCCAGCGTACATCGGCGTTGCGCCGTGGCCAGATTTTTTCTGTGAGCTCTAACCTAAAGATGACCTACAGATGCAGCAACACTGGCCACCACGGAGCGCCGTAAATTCTGCGGAGGTTGCATGGGAAGCGGCGGCAGCTTCGCTTGCAGTTGAAGGGTTGAAGCCAAAACGAAACCAACTGCAATGTCACGTGTTCAGATCGAGGGCACGCTTTTTATATCCATTTTAACTGTTTAGAACGAGTAATTACACCCATAACTTTATTTGTGGCGTGTTAGAAACTATTATCAAGACCCCGAAAAGAAATACAAACCTCGGCGACAAAATGGAAGCCGCATTGCCATCGACCAGAAAAAAATGTCAGCGAGCACGGTAAGCGCCGAAAGCGCGGGTTTGCCCCGTCCCGCGACATGCCGTAATTGCATTTTGGTGCCTATCTGTCCCCGAGACTTGTTTCTTTCCGCGGCATTTGTCTTCACGAACCTCTCTAGGTGTGTCCCCAAGCATTCCGATGCTTCGATAGCCGGCAATGCTGCGGTCGTCGCCGGGGCTGATGCGTGTTTTCGAGGTCGGCTACACGGCTATGCGTGTATAACCGAACCAAAACACGTTCTTTACAACCTCGCATGATTTTTGAACGAATTACCCATTACTCAACGTGTAAATTTATGGTAATTTGTGTAAATAGCGTGCTTTTCACCCCAAATATTTACTAAATACGCGGGACTTGCTAACAGTGTTGTAGGAACCCGGAACCCCACCATCCTAAAGGGGAGACCGTATGCGTCGTACAGAATTCATAGTCATCTTGTTCAGCGGAAACAATGTCCCGTACTGGGTGAAATACGGGCACATGGAACTCCAGTGCCACCTACACAAGACGAAGGTAGAAGTCTGCGGGCTATGCGGAAAAGTCGGGCATCATACCGACGCATGCCCGCAACCAGAAGAGAGAAGATGTAAGGACTACGGCATCCTGAAGCCACCTGACGAACACGCATGCACGCCTGCGTGTGGCATATGCGGCAAGGCACACCCTACGGGGGGCAGGCAATGCAAGCATAGATTCGAGACGCCGTACATTGTGCAGCAAAGAAGGTGGGAAAAGAAGAAAGGAGAAACTCGACCCAAGCTGGCGAAAGATGACTTTCCGGAACTACCAAGACAAGCTTCCCGGACACGGTCAAAGAGCCAGAACAGGGGACAGCTGTCCAGGTCGGCTTCACGGACTAGACGGCAGCGATCGAACCCCAGAAAAAAGAGCCAAGAACGACAGGTAAGCTTGGCCGTAGTGGTGCCCCCTAAGTCTCCTGAGAGGAAATATAGGGACACGAACGCGGATAATGAACAGGGCGACAGAATGACAGAAATACTGTCACAGCTGAGAAAACTCAGAGAGTAGAATACAGCGCTGCGTAAAAGATTAGATACATCCGAGAGAGAGACATCGGAATGGAGAGCTTCTGCAGAAACAGCAGGAGGATGCCCCTGCGAAAGTAAAGGAACCCGAACTAGTATCAGCCACACCAAAAGAGGGGAAACATTAGCACATGATATTAAAAACCCGAGACTCAGGAACCCAGAAGGGGACGAACGCATCACAACGTCTCAAACACAGCTGAAGGTTTATTTGTGAGACACTCATTTCAAAAAGGCGAGCCCCCAGTGCCCCAACCGACATCCACGGTCCCGAATGTCAAGCCACTTCCTCCTGTCCGGTCAACACCACCTAGAGCAGAAGGCCAGCACACGCCTCCAGTGACGTCACGGCAGCAGTCTGGACGTGCACCGTGCTATAGAGCTGAGCGGAAGGCTTCGCGCGTAGCTTTTACTTCGTAGAAACGCGGGTTTTCGCACTATTTATTTTTTATAAGCTAACATGATAGGTGTGAACGCCGAGCGATTTAAGGAACAAATTTTAGGACGCAGGAAAAATTATTATAACCTACAAAATTGTAGTGATATACAAGAAAGTTATATCTTCAGACATATGTGTTATTTGTTAAGCGATAAACTGGGTGGTGTAATTACCTCTAAGGACATGGGAGTTGTATAAAAAAAATCCCTATAAAATGGCAATAAGCGAAGAAGTGGGATCAGATAAAATGAACTACAGTAACAATTGAACTAAATGATGCAGAGGCATTAATT
Source organism: Ixodes ricinus (assembly GCA_037355805.1). Taxonomy (NCBI): domain Eukaryota; kingdom Metazoa; phylum Arthropoda; class Arachnida; order Ixodida; family Ixodidae; genus Ixodes; species Ixodes ricinus. The sequence goes on along the minus strand of JAZHYW010001875.1, from coordinate 39,456 downwards.
TCATTTCATTTTATTCACATCAAAGGCATTCAAAGAGGCATTACATGAGGGGGATTCAAAAATAAGACATAGAAGTAATTGAACATAAAAAATAGACACCAACAAGTAAAAATCACACAAAACAAACACGCTTATTAGCATGTTATTGTTATGATGCAGTTTTACAAATCAAGGTTCACAGTTACACAAATTGATGCACTTGTTTTTAAATGAAATGGGATATCGCTCAGTCCCAATATGGTCGGGTAGTTTGTTCCAGTGAGTGATGCAAAGTACTAAGGAAGAAAAGAGGAAGGTGTTAGTATGGCACTGAAATGGTTCAATCTTGCAGGAATTATCTAGTGTGGATGCTATTAAATTGACAGCCCGGCAGTAAGTAAATTGAAAATGGGAATCTGAGTAATATACATCTTGAAATAGAACACAATCGAGCTACTTTTCGTCTTCTTTCTAGATAAGGAAGATTTTTGTTAGCTTTTAAAGCTTTTTCAATGTTTCAGATGAATAATCACAGCATATCAATCTGGCTGCTTTGTTCTGAAGATTCGAGCCTCGAGATTAGGTAATTTAGGTGTGGATTCCAAATATGCTTGCATATTCTAATTTTGGGAGGATAAATATTTTGTACACGTGTAGTTTTGTTTGAATGGGAGCTACATATGATGTCCGTCTAATGAGACAAAGTGTTCTTAAGTGCGCTATTTGTTATTTGCTCGTTCCATGATAATGATGGAGTCTGTAAAATACATGCCCAAATACTTGCATGACGATGAGTGTTATAGTGGTTGTGAAAGTAATGAGTACTAGGTTAGTGTTTTAGTGGAGGATTTAGTTACGCAATTTGTTGTGCATTTATGAGTGTTAGTCTTCATCTGCCATAGGGAACACCATGATGATATTGTAATGTAAATCGTCTTGGAGAATATTGTGATCATTAGGTGTATTAATTTTCCGGTAGAAAAACAATCAGCGAATAGTCTAATTGCCGATTTAATAGATGATGGTAAGTCATTGATATATATTAGAAACAATAAAGGCCCGAGTACACTACTCTTAGAGACACCTGATGCAACAGTAACGAGACCCGAATTGCCAGACAAGTACAAAAGTAATAACATTCTGAAATTTCGATCTGCTGGTCTCTTGGGTTCTGAGATATCATAGTTTGAAAAATGCATAGCATATATTTTGACAAACTTTTCTTAGAAAACAATTCAACAATTTAATGCACTCTGCCTGTTGAAATATAGTACTTGTTTTGCAGCAACCTATCTGGTTGCTACATTGAAAAAAACACCTGTGACCTGTTTCCTGGAAATCTCATAACGTGAAAACTTTATCTTTGCAACAAAAGTACCGTAATACCTGAACGTTTCCCCATACACTGGTGTACTTCGACGGTACCGACAGAGTCTGCGAAACGACACAGGTGCGTTAGGGCGGCTAAAAACAAGTTTTGTACACAAACGGAAGTGGGCATGGGAGCTTCATATTCAAAGTTGCTTGCATTTATAGTACAGAAAAAGACGTAAATATGAAATTGGTTGCCTTTGAAGACTGCAGAAACCAGCCTCCTGGTATCCATAGGTTTCGCAAATATCCGTCTTGAAAAAATTTGCTACATGTACATCTTAGATGCTGTAGATTTTGTGACACCGAGACACACAATATCGATGCGCATGTCGGCATTTACGCTATAGCACCACGAGGATGCCCAAGAAACTGCTACAATGACACTGACTATCTGCGCACGCACACACACACACACACACACACACAGATGCATCGACTTCAAAACGAGCAGTTGCCTTTGCATGAGGACGAAGCGCAAACTCCTTGCTGGCCGGACAGGAACTAATTTATTTAGCCTTGATCCCTTAGCTTGTTTTGCTTTTTTAGGTGTTGCACTGCACCCACAATATTGTTGTCATCTTGCAGCAAAGCTTTTTCAGTTGAATGTTTTCACTGCAGTCCAACACATGCTTCAGCTTGAACTCACAACGGGTTCATCATCACAGGCGTCAAACATACTCTTCCTTGGTCCGAGTTCGCTTCTTGACATCCGTGACGATTGGAAGCGAGTGTCTTTGATTGCAAAGTTTCAGCTTTCCGTCTCTTTTATCTGGCATTCTTGGCATTAATGCGAACATTCATCTTGCTGCAAAAATGTCACAAGAAAACGCTTGTGCATTTTCGTGTGACAACAACACGTGTTTCAAAATGAGCTCACTCCGTATGTTCATTTTCAGAGCGTCGGAAGTCGGAAGTCTCCTTATTGGCGAGCGGTTCCATTACCAGATATGTAACAAGGTCGGCGCTCGCTGGGCATCACCAATTGTAGAACAGCATTTACACCTGGGAAAAACAAGCCCTTCTCTAACGAGTTTCATTGCAAGAACATAGTCTTCCTGTGCAAGCAAATTGTAGCCAACTTGTTTCGTGTCTGTCGATGCGGCCTTGCATTTTTCGCCCGTCAGGTTTCGCCCCTCAGGTGGTGTACACTGCACGGCTGGCCACATAGCCCAGGGCCAGAAGGGTTTGTCTTATTTTTTACAGCCCAGGGCCACATTGCAGGTAGGGCGTCAAGTATCCACTCGTTTGTGAAGATCTTCCTAGTTTCCATCCTTGCAGGCTGTAGTGATCTTCGACAGCGTGCTCACTCAAGCAGTACTTTGTTTTCACCTTCGTAAATGTGCCTTGTTGACACGTGATATTAGAAGCAAGCCAGATGCCTATACATTCTGAAGCAATCGTTCTAAGCTGTCAGTTTTCAGCTTGTCCCATGGAGGCTGTGCAGCAGCCCGAGTTTATCAAAGGAGTATCCGGGATGTGTATTTGACAGCTTCTGCAGGAAATAGAACGAAAGAGAGGAAATCGCATTAATGCTAAAAAGGTGATGATCAATTCAGAATTCTGGCACATTCCTAAGTGGGCTTAGGAATGTACCAGCTATGCAGTCGGATAACCCATTTCGCGTCTTCTTCGCAGCTGTCGTGGCAGTTCTTTGCGCTGGATTACCGCGTCATTCTCGGGATGTGCGGAGGATGGCATGCGAGCACCGGCGAGCCCTGTGACGCCATTGCCGTGATCGACTACGTTTGGCCAACCAGTGGTCTTTTCGCGGCTTCGTGGATTCAACAGGATTTCCCCATCATCACGCACAACAGGCCATCAGCATCGACGTCCGCATCATCTCTAGCTCAAGATAAAAGCAGCTGGCGACCCTTTCATCCTTCAGTGGAAGCCCAGGAATGTACCAGCTATGCCGTCGTATAACCCATTTCGATTCTTCATGGCGAGTTGGTCCATTTCCATCGATTGTACTGTAGAAAGACAAACAACCTCTGTCTTCTGGTACTTCCTGGCCTGCAAGTGCTTTTGGCGTCTTCTTATGAAAGACATGCAGCTTCTTCTTAAATTGCTTCTTTCCGGTGACATCGAGATGAATCCTGGTCTCCGAAGGTTGCTGACGCTGGAAAAACAACTTAACGACATGTTTTCACTACTTCAGGACCTTAACGCCCGTTCGGTCAGACTTGAAGAGGGAGCAATCCCGCCTCTTAATAGCGCGACACTAGTAAGGACGAAATCAACGTTCCATTGGCGATAAGGTAACAGATGCTCCACAGCAGACTCGCCCGCAGTCAGAGCAAGCGACTTCCGGCATTGGCGGCGTTCAACGTGAACTAAAAGCCATGAGGGAAGCAGATCTGACTCCCCTTGCCGAAGAGAACGCCAGTCTACGCACACGTTTATTAGAGTCAGAAGACCAATCTCGCAGAGATCACTTAATATTTTATGGAATCCCCGACTGCCATTCGGAAACGATGGTCATTGTCGGAAAGTAAAGTATAACGAAATAATTAAAGACAAAACTTTTCAGATAGGCATCTCCTCTGATTGATTATCGTTCGCGCGCTACTGGGCTGGGTCGTGTTTTTAGCGCTCAGCACGCGCCGTCCAGTCGTTGTCCGATTTTTTGCTTCTTCTAAGACCAAAGAAAAAGTTCTCCTTTTCTAAACCCCAACCTCGCAGTACTAACATGTTCCATAGCGGAGGACTTTTCTGACGAAACACGCTGAGAAGTAGGAGGAAACCCTAGTAAATTTTGCGAGGCGAAATGAACGTGCCTCTCTAAACTGCGGTATAATAAACTACATATTAACAGTAAATGCTATATGTCATCTGCCCAAACAGCAAGAACGTCTAGTGAAACACGGCCCAGTTGCACGCAGCGCGTTGCGAGCCGATTGATGTAGCGAACGCTTGCTGCCGCCTAGCATGACTGCCGCCTCAGCTTCGTGAAGAACACAAAAAATTGCACGCAGTAACCCGTCTCGTTTTTCTAATGATATTCCGGTTTATTGTTTACTAATACCTCGCGAAGTGCATCTTCTAAAGCCGCGACGATCTCGCCTCTCTTATCGATTCACCAATCAAGTGACAATTAAAAGCTGACTTCGAAACTTGGTTATCAAGTACAGTCCGCTGACAGTGAAATTTTGAAGAGTGATAACGTTTCGAATTTATTTATCCTTGTGACAGAACGTCCAGGAGAGGAGGCGCAGGTTTTAATAGCAGTGAATGGAATCTTTTTACGTAAATATGCGGCTACTCTCACTCGAGATTTCTTTGTGTACGATTACAGGTGCACTATAAGAGCGTTCTTTGTGCGCCTGCTATCGGCCCCCTAATTAGCACGAAAAAGAGGTTTCTTTTCTGATTTACATGATGTTGTGAATGCAGATACTGTTGCTCCTAGGATTTCGGCGCTGACACCACTGTTTTTACTAGGCGATTTAACCTCTCAGACTGCACTAACGCCCATGCCAGCACTGGCAGCCTTTGGGCTTACTGAAGGAAGAGGACCCTATCTGCAAGGCCTGCAGTAGAGAAAACAAGAGTGGCAGGTATCAAGCACCTCACTGGGAGTGCAAAGGCGCAAGTACCACAAAAAACGGCGTGGGAAAATTTACCAGCTCAGGACCAACCAAAGAGGCTTAGCGCTGGACTCACCCCAGAGGCCAGAACAGCGCCGAAGGCGATCCTGGACTCCCTGGTTGAATTCGTCAGAATCAGGACTATCAATTCATTTAATAGCACTAGTCATCCGCGTCCCTCCTTATAACCCTCCACTCCCACCCCTCGTCTCAGAGCACATCCACTCATAGACGGGAATCCTTTCATATATAATAAACATGTTCTCTCTCTCTCTCTCTCTCTCGCTCCATCTGCCTGTAAGCTGTCCTTCGCCAGAATTTAGACTTCCGTAACCTTTTGCTCTGATTTAAGCCTGCTTCCCAAATTTGTTGCCATAGCCTACCCGAATTACTGATTCAACTGCGAGTGTATTAGATCTCATTCTTACTACTGCTCCTGATCTTATCTCTCCTGTTGCACTTATTTACCAGGCATAAGTGATCACTCAACGCTTTTGCATTTCAACTTACGCAGCAGCGCGTGTAAGCCTCTAAAACGGTCAAGACAGTAGCACTGGTCACAGCAAAGCTAATTTCTCGACTTAATCAACAACAAACTAGCTGAGTACCTCGATATGTTTTTAGAACAACTTCCCAGATCGGCGCTCAGAAGATGAGAATTCAGGAATATGTTCAGAAGCAAAGTTAATTCAATTCATTGCACTTTTCATTTAGAAAGTTAGGAACATTACACTCCAACCCCTACGTCACTCTGGGCTCATACACTTTTAACAAAGCTGGTTGTCTAACTGCAAAAGAAACGTCTTTTTCGTTCTGCACAGCTTATTCCGACCGTAGATGAACGGTGGGATAGCTTATCACTGCGCAGCTGAAGCATGCAAGGCAGCAATTACGGAGGCAAAACTAAATTCTTTTCAGTCACACCTTACCTTCAATGCCTGGTTAAATATGCCTAAACGATTCTGGAATGTTGTGAATGGATCAGGATAGTCAGTCCTGCTCACCTGCAGGTTTAGACGGTGGATTAGTCATACCGAGTAGTCAGTGTGCCAATGTTCTAAATGATACTCTTATGTTAATACACTTTTTTCTTATGACATTGATTGTTTACGATGCTCCCTATTATGTGCCCTTCTTCCTACAGCTTGCTGCCTATGGACCCCATGGATTTTTTGGTTTTGAGGGCATAGTTAAGCTAATAAGAAAATCTAAAGTCATCCTCATATCTGCGGTGTCAGAACAACATTGCATCTACCGCCGTTCTGCAAAAAACTAAAGTATGTAGCTCTGACACTCTTATGTGCAAAATGTTTGAACAGTCGCTCTACTCCTCTACGCTTCCCGATGACTGGGAAAATAGGAAAGGTGGTTCCACTTCTACAATCAGGGTGACAAACGCTGACCCCGCAACTACCGACGCCTATCTACCCATACTTGTATACCTTGCCAAATTATGGAGCAAGGCCGCTACGCACCTTGTTAACTTTCTAGAATACAATTCTTTTTCATACTCCTTCAGCACGGCTTTCGTAAACTTTCGTGCGATTACGGCTTCAACTGCTGTCTTTTACTAACGACCTACTTTCTATTCTAGATCTGTGGATCCCAGAGCAGACTGCGTTTCTTCGATATTAGCGTAGCATTTGACAAAAAGAGAAGTTTCCACAAGCTGCTAATCACCAAACTTAGTAAACGTAACATTGACCCAATTGTTAACATCCTGCGATTAAAGACTTTCCTAGCACGTCAGATCTCAATTTTGTCTTCGGTAATCAAGCTAATTCTACCTCCGGTTCCGCCACCTCAGGCGTCCTACTAGGGGTCCGTCTGCGGTCCCTCTGTTATTGCTAATCTTAATGCGACATGTCACGAAAATTAAAAAGCAGCAGTAGGACAAGGACAAGAGGAGCGCTAACAGGACAAGCGCTACCCGCAACTGACGATTTTAATTCGGAAGATGAGGACTGATGAAGAACCCTAACGTTAAATGCGCCACAAATATTTATAAGAAAGGAGTGATGGATCTGTAAATACTAGAGAATTAGAAAAGTGAAAAAGAAGGAAATTAGGCCTAAACAAAGGAAATGGTGGAGGCATGATTAAAGTAACAGTAAAAAATGACAGCAATATATATCAAGAAAAAAGAAGAGCAAGGGAAAGCAAATTAAAACCATCTAAGAGAAATGTTTCATGTACTAATTCTTTTTTGATGACGAAAGTCACCGAAGGAGCACTGATGCAGGCGTCTCGGCTGGTCGCTAAGACTTCAGCTTGGGTATCTCTCGAGTTGGCGCTTATCTAGACGCCCTCAGGATCTTTGCTGGACGTGGCAGGGTGCATCCACGGTCCCTCACTTGTAGAGCGAGATTGCCCCGACGGAGAGGATTGCCAAAGAGATAGCTGCGTGTTCTCTCAGCCTTACGTCGATGCATCTTCCTCGACGGTCCCACATATACCTTCCCACAGGTGAACGGGATCAGGCACTACTACCCCGCTGAAACAAGTTGGCGTATTTGTTGCGGTGGCTAACGCTGTGCCATTTGTCGGACTTTGTGCGCAGGAGTGTTGACTTCGGGGCAGAGCTTTTTTAGCTTGTCGGGGGCTGAAAACACTACAACCGGCACTTCGTATTTAGAGGCAATTCTCTTGAAGTTGTGAGAGATGCGGTGGATATAAGGGACAACCGCCGGTCGACTTCTTTCTCTACTTCTCTTGCTGGTCCTGTTTTGGTTTTATCATGCATTCAACAACGCATCAGGCAGGATGGGTGTGGGTAGCCTGACGCCTTGAGGCTTGATACTTGCGCGCATCAAAGCTCTCCCTTGCTGAATGAATGCAAGACTTTTTCAGAGCAGCGCTCAGAGCAACTAGATACAATGCCGCTGACTGGTTTTCCTTGAGTGTGCAAGATTCATATTTGAGTATTCGTTTCTTTGGATCTGGGGTAGATACATCCAACAGACGTGGTCATGTTTTGAAAGGTGGAGTCGCGTATCAAGAAATTGGAGGGTTGTTGTTAGTCGGAGTTTTCGTGGGTGGGGTACAAGTCCTTGAGCATGACCTAGAAATATGTTTCTGATGGTGGGTGATGCTCGCTTTGCGACGAAGTTATTTTTGTCATGAGCACAAGATAGTCGTCTACGTATCTGAATATGCGTGCGACCGGATGGGATATGCCCCTGTCACACTTTGACAGAAAAATGTCACACAAAATGGGAGTTGCCGCATGACCCGATGCACAGTTCCTTTTTCCTGTATGTAAGTTTCCTTCCCTGAAAACGTGACAAACGTCGAGCACGAATAAAACTTCAAAAGCTCTAGGAAAGACGCAACCGGTATGCCACAGGTGCTCTGGAAAACCTAGGGCTCCATTGGAGTCGATGCATCTGCAGGACGGTGTCAAACAATTCTCTGTGTGGAGTATAGACTAAAATAAGTCCTCAGCATCTAGGGAGAACCCTATATCGTGTTTGGGTTGATTCGTCTTTCAGGTAATGAATCATTACTTCTGAGTTGGATATCAGAAATGGGTCATCAAGTTGGAGGACAGACAAATGACGCAGAAGGTACCGCGCATTTCACCCTGCCAAGATCCCTTCTCGGTCACAATTACGCGAAAAGGACATCCTTCCTTGTGGGTCTTCGCCATGAAAAAAAATTCCAATTGGTTCCATTTGGATGCGATGATTTGTTTTCATAGGTGGTTCAAATCCAGCCTGTGTCACAGCTGAAGAGCCTTGGCCCTGACAAGTTTCGATTTGAAATCAGGCAGGCTGTAGAAGTTTTTTCCCAAGGCCACCTCCGCCTTTTCTAGATAGATGTTCTGAGGTGCCACAACGAATCCTCCTCTTTGTTGGACATTATTAGTGTTATATTGTTGCGATGAAAGTGGCCCACAATACTTGATAGTTCAATTTCGCTTGTACAATTAGGACCCATCCTCAGTAACACATCAATGCAGTCATCGCTGCATCGGGGCCTGTTATTTTCTGGAGCATTCGCCGTGATGTCGTGAACGTTAGATAACAAGTGGGCGCCATGCCTTTTAGGCATCGTCAAAATTTCGGTCCCCCCTCAAGGACCTTCCCTAGGTGTGCAGGAAGCGACGCATTCCCCAGCAAAGTGACATACTCGCCTTGGCATTCTTTGTTTTGGGTGCGGAGAAGTTTCAGGTGTGGCAAAGGACCACCAGAGGAAGTCAGTCATATGGCTTGCTGAACGCAGAAAGTGGTTGTACCTTGACCACTGGGCACTGTTAAAAAATCCACAGCCAGCTAGAATCTTGAAGCACATATGATAAAATCGTACCTGCCTCCACAACTCGGAACGAACGATCTTACATATCCTCTTGGCGTAATGCGTTGAAGGTCTTTCGCAGCCGAACAGTCCGCTGATGTCTTGGGGAACCACATGGTGTCGGATGGCGAAGGAGTAATACCTCGCCTTGCATGTTGAGATGGCCAATAAAATATTGCAAAAAGATACAGGATCCAACATAGTAGAACACGGAAGGTTACTCATAAAGGGGACAATTGTAGAAGAAAGGAACTGTAGCAAAATGATTTGTTGGCCTAGTTGGTTAAACATTACGAAAATAAAAAGTGCGAAAGACAAGGACAAGAGGGAGACTACACAGGACCAGCGCTTACTCGCAACTGACGTTTTAATTCGGAAGATGAGGAAGACGAAGCCATTGAAGACCCTAACGTTAAAAGTGACAAATATGTATGAGAAGGAGGGAAAGTATCCGAAAAGAGTGATAATTAAAAAAAGGTAACAAAATAAATTAGTTAAAAAGGAAATGATGGGCATGATTAAAGTAAGAGTGAAAAATTCGACAGTGAAAAAATTAAGAAGAAAAGAAAGAAGAAGAAGGTAAAGCAAATTTAAGAATATCTAAGGAAAATATTTCATGTACTCTTATTCTTTTGATGACAGTCACCGATGGAGCACTGATGCAGGCGTCTCTTTTGGTCGTAATGACTTCAGCCTCAAAAATCTCGCGAGTTCGCGTATCAGGACACCTCCTCAGAATCCTTGTGCTGGACAGTATGGGGGCGCATCCACAGTCCCTCACACGTAGAGCGAGACGCCCCGACCAATAGGATTTTAGAGATAGCGCATGTTCTCTGAGTCTTACGTTAATGCATCTTCCCGACTGCTCCCGCCCATACCTGCCCACAGGTGAACGGGATCAGGTACACTACCCGCTGCAGCAGTTTGACGCTGTTTGGTGCAGCCCCCAACGCTGCATGCTGATCGGACTTTGTGCGCGGGGTGTTGACTTTCCCGGGGCAGAGCTTTTTCTTAATATATTTACTGTCATTTTTTACTGTTTAACTAAATCGTACTTACAATTTCACGCACGTTTATACTAATTTCCTTCTTTTTTTCGCATTTCTAATTCTCAGTCTTTACCACCAGATCCTATCACTCCTTTCTTATAAATATTTGTAACATTTAACGTTAGGGTTCTTCATCTTCCTCATCTTCCGAATTAAAACGTCAGTTGCGAGGTAAGCAGCTTGTCCTGTGTAGTCTCCTCTTGTCCTTGTCCTTCGCGCTTTTTAATTTTCGTAATGTTTAATCAACTAGGCCAACAAATCCTTTTTCTACAAAATGACTTACCTCAGAATCTGTCTTCCTTTTGTTAGTCTGTTTGCGGACGACTGTCATCTATCACGAAATCACAAATAACTCGGATGATCAGCTACTTCAGACTGACATAAACACTGTTTTGGACTGGTGCAACGCATGGTGCATGTCTCTTAAAGGGGCTGTGCAACGATATTTTCAGACTTTGGCCAATTAACCGCGGAAATTAATCTGCGTCACCTATGGAACCAAAAACAGAAAACCTCATTTTCTTCCGAGCGCTAGTTCTTATCTTAAACAAAAGAAACAAATCGAAGGTCGCAGTGCCTCTCAACTCCCACACGCGACTTTCCGAGTGACGTACTCCTGGAGGTTCACGGTGGTTTCCCCTTGGGCACTCTCTTTAGAAACCCCAGCCGCTTCCTCCGCGATTGACGACTTAGAAAGGATTAGCCTCGTCGAAGGTCGCGGTGAGCGATGGACACAAAGGACGGTTCGTCACGGGGCTGACGGCGAGTGCTGCACGGAGGGGACGAGGTTTGTTGACTTCCGCGTACCTCCAGAGACGTCGTCATTTCAGTTCCCGTAGCCGCCACGGGCGCTGCAGATCGGCAAGTAATTCGTTTTTTGCCTTGCAATTACGCAGCAGAAGAGCAGTTTTTCGGGGAAAGGTGACGCGTTTTTGGTCACTTGGGCTTGCATGAACGATATAAAAAATGCAGTATGGCAATTCTTTCAACCTTAAAACCGTTGCACAGCGCCCTTTAACATTAACAAATGCAAAGCGATGCGTTTATCTCGACGTAACTCATCACCATTTTCATACACCCTTTGTTCCTGCCCCTTGGAAATCGTAACTTCCTACAAATATCTTGGAGTTCATATTACAGATAACATGTCATGAAACGTTCACATTGATCATATCACTGATAACGCTAACTGCATGCTCGGTTGCTTAAAACGGAATTTTATTTTAGCACCAATGTCACTGAAATTACTTTTATTCAAAACCCTGGTACGCTCTAAATTGGAGTACGCTGCAGCAATCTGGGATCCCGGTCACACCACGCTCGTAACTAACATTGAAAGCATTCAGAACCGTGGCGCGCGGTTTATCGTTTGCAATTATCATCGTTAAGCCAGTGTGTCATCCATAAAATCTAACTTATCTTTGCCCCTTCTTTCTCCGCGCCGTAAAGTATCTCGTCTATCGCTTTTCAGAAAATTTACTACTCTGTCCCTACTTTAAAAGAAAAACTTATTCTCTCTCCCCGCACATCTGCTTTCGCCTCGATCATCAGTATAAAGTTGGAATTCCCCAGTGTCGCACCTCCACCTACCTCGACTCTTTTATTCCCAGGTCGTCATCGGAGTGGAACCACCTTCCCGCATCTTTAGTATCTATATCATCAATTGATTATTTTAGAACTGCAATAACCAGCCATTTTTGTCAGCAGGCACCCTGACTGCTTTTTCTCTCGTTAAATATTTGTATTTATTCTCATTTTCTGTATTATGTTTTTTGCTTGCCCCTCTCCTCTGTAGTGCCCTCGGGCCCTGAGGGTACTGAAATAAATAAATAAATAAATAAAAATGGTATATAAAAAAAGGAATGCTCTTCTTTAAAGTGCAGCTGAAGTGGTTCGGTATTTGAGAGAAAACACTGACATTGTTTTGATCTGGGAACTGGGATGACGAACATCAAAAGTATTTTTGAATTTGATGTGCCGAATACGCTATAATAATAATAATTATAATGTTTATTGCCCGAGCACATAAAACCAGGTACAGAAAATAAAAATAATAATAATAATATGCTCTATAGAGCTACCTGGTGTGTGGAGCCTGTAGCTGGAGCCTGAAGGGGCTCCAGCTGCATTTTTAGTACATTCCTGTCTTGTATGGCTGAGTAACTGGTCAATGAGCCATATTCCGGCTTGCGGGCACGCCAAACTACGGCTCAAAGACCCGCTAAAATATAGGTCTTGCTAGGGTGTTGTAGCGGATCATTTCTGCGCTTCGATGATGATACGCAGAAACGACACGATGTACTTGCTTTTTTATTTACATTGATGTGCGTTGCAACCGCGATAATCCATCACTTGCATACCTTGCGAAAATTATTCCAGCCTGGACTCATAAATCAAGTTATTTTTATCTAGTTCTGCGTCTGCAAGTAGCGCCAGCATTTGAATATGTTGCTTCCAGGCCACAACCAAATCGCTCCCAAGTATACATTCAGCGAAAAATAAAAACAACAAACAAACCCACGATCATAAAAAATGAAAAGTTCTCACCCTGCCATGCCGCCAAAGAGCGAGACGCTGTAGTCCACGCTTCCGTAGTCATCCTTGCAGAAACTCAAATAAGGACACTTTCACGTCCGCTTATCCCAACTGCACTATCAGTCTTCCGCCAAAACGCGGATACAACATCTGTACGGAATGACAGCACCGACTATCGAAAAGCAACGTTCTTACGAGGAGACGGTGATATTCCAAAATGTGATGGATCTCACTCGAGAGTTGAACTTCTGACCTTCAGCGTACAAAAACCGACTCGCGTCAAGGTGTAGCTTCGTTGATGCTTCTGGCCTCATTGTCACGTGCCCCAACTCCCCAACCCGCATGGGGTAGCACTTAAAAGCTGCCGAAAAAAGAACGCGACGGACGACCGTTAAAAGGCTGAAGAAAAGGGAAAAAACAACAACACAACGCCCCGGCGTTGCTTACTTTACCTTTAGTTTTTGTTGGCGTCGCCTTCGTTGTAGAGGGAGAGGCAAAGAAAAGAGAACATGTATTGTAAAGAAGCCAACTGTCAAGGGGAGCCGTGTCAAAGAAGCGAACTTCCAGTTCAGCCTACTCATGCCGACGCTCTTTGAAGGGAGAGAGGAAGCGCTGCGGCTTTAGATCTAGGTGGTGTTGGTCCGGTCCACGTCAGCAGCCCTCCTCGCACGCCACACATGGACACGCGCTAGGCGCCGCAGCGTCCATGAGAACGTCCACGCAGTTGACTCATCACCTGCCACTGCCACAACCGCTAATCCCCATTTCGCGCAACGGTCCCTGTCCCCTCACCTTCGAATCGTACACAAGCACGCCCCTCGGATGTCTCCTTCCCCTCCCCTTTACGGTTGCCGACGTAAACACAAACCTCGAAGACACATGTGAGAGCCCACTCGGTGAGTCAAAAATGCGCCGCAAAGTAATCTCGAAGCCTTAATGTTGGTACCGCTATCACCCGACCTTCCCATAAACTTACTCCCCTTCCCCCTTAACTTCGGTGTTTTTCCGATGGCTTCAAAAAGAACCAAAAAGAACCTTAAAACAAAACAGATCAATTTTACTTAACATTTCGGCTGAATCTCACACTGGATCTCTATTTCTGAATTTTGAGCCCTCAATCCCACTGCCCTTTTGTACTCTAATATTCGGTCGTTTACACATCTTCTTGTTTGGCGAACGTAAGTAAAACCACATGTCAATAGTATGCCGTAAATGACCCCTCCCGACACTCGACCTTTCTATTTCTGTGTTTTTTTGGCACCCACTCACCCCTCCCGTGAATGGGGTTAGTCTGCTGATTTTAAAGTTCGCTCTGAAAACCACTGTTACGTTGAATTTTTTAGCAAGAGCCTTCAGATTATGGGAAACCGAATGGTAAAAGGGGATGTAAACTGCATTGTTTAATTTTTTTCTTTTACTTTGACCGTACCCGCCAAGCGCTGCAAACCCTCGCGGCTACGCTATCCACAAGTTTCCTTTTGTATCCTGCCGCTAACAATCTAGACACCTGCGCCTGCACAGCCTCTGCAACCTTATGCGCGCAAGATTTACTGAGCGGTTAGGTAAAACTGATCTGTTTTGTTTTCGGGTTGTTTTTAGTTCTTTTTGAAGGCATCGGAAGGAGACAGAAATTAAGGGGAGGGGGGGGGGGGGTAGGTTTTTGGGAAGGTCGGGTGATAGCGGTACAAACTTGAAGGCTTTGAGATTACTTTCCGGCGCATTTTGGCTCACCGGGTGGGCTTCCACATGTGTCTTCGAGGTTCATGTTTTCGTCGGCAACCGTAAAGGGGTGAGGGGAAGGGGGACATCCGGGGGTTATGCTTGTGTACGATTCGACAGCGGGGGCAAGGGAGCGTTGCGCGAAATGGGGGATTAGCGGTTGTGGCAGTGGCGGTGATAAGTCAACTGCGTTGACGTTCTCATGGACGCTGCGGCGCCTAGCGCGTGTGCATGTACGTGTGTGCGAGGAGGGCTGCTCACGTGGACTGGACAGCAGGAAGCGGCTTGACCTTCGGGACCGTGGATGTCGGCTGGGGCACGGGGGGCTAGCCTTTTAAAACGAGTGTCTGACAAATAAACCTTTAGCTGTGTTTGAGTCGTTGTGTTGTGTTCGTCTCCTTCTGTGTTCCTGAGTATCAGGTTTTTATTACCATGAATCATCACCAGCTCGCTTGTTTTTTAAGTATTATTGCAGGTAAACATTAGCACGCCGAGGCAGGAACAGGAAAGAGCAAAGGTAGATACTCGAGAGAAGATTGAAGCCTGCACGGACAGAGACACGTTCATGAAATGGATGGTCGACCTAATGTAGGACCCCGCATACATAGCCACGCTAAGCATGAGCCTAAGAGGACAATCAAAAACGGAATCGATAAGACGCAGCAATGGCTCAGAACCACAATAGACACGTTCTATGGCAATGGAACTGCCGCGGGTTCCGCAAGAAAAGGCGAAATCTGCAGCAGTACCTGAACAACGAAGACGACAAAGAAAGATCGGATATAATTGCAATGCAAGAATCGAAACACCTCGCCAAACGCTCCGGCTTCAAGTCGTTTGGCAAGGACGCAAAGGAGAAAACACAGGTAGTAACCCTAGTCAAAAGGAACATACCTGTTATAGCACACGACACGGGAATCACAACGGTTGACCACGTATTGGTCGAAATTATATCAGACAACAAGAACGACGGACAAAGCAAATTCGTGCTAAACATTTACAGCAGCCCAGCAAAAAGACACACATTCGCTGCCCTTTTCCAAGCGACCCTAGGAATAGCCGAGCGGCAAGCCCTCGTGGTTGTGGGGGACTTCAATGCACCGCACCCAGACTGGGGATACAAAAGGAGCTGATCAAAGGTAGAAATTTATGGAACGACTCCCACGATTGCGGGCTATCTCTGGTTACCGACCCAGAACAGCCAGCTAGAAGAGGAGATGCGAGAGCTAGAGACACCACCCCAGACCTTACGTTCGTCCGCAACGTAAGAGACGCAAAATGGTGCAACACCTGGGAGGACCTCGGAAGCGATCACTACGTGATACAAACGGAAATTAAGGCAGGACCTGGAAAGTCAAAAGGCAGGAAATGCAGACACGGAATGGGACAAATTCAGGACGATACTCAACGAACACGAGACGGAAGAAATTAAAGACACAGGGGAATGGATGGAGAGACCCAAGGCTTGTGCCCAACGAGCCACCAAGGTAATTCTGGAAGAAGCAAACGTCGAGGCAGCGGACAGCAGACTCCTTCATTTATGGGAGGCTAAGTCTAGCATGCAAAAAAGACTGCGAACCCAGAAGGGAAACCGCAATCTCCTAAGGAGAATCGCTAAGCTGAGCAGGGAGATTGAAACCCACGCGGACAAGGTCACAAACAAGCACTGGCAAGACACGTGCGATGGTTTTGACAGCCAACCCAACGTACCGAGGACATGGAATATCCTTCGACACCTACTCGATACCGAAGGTAGCAAGACGGCCCAAAGGAATCAAGATCAGTGAAATCATAAGGCGACGCGAGGAAGCGCAGATGACCTCGTCGGAGGAATCCGTAGGAGGTACATCGGGGACAGCCCGCCAAGGGTACCCACAAGGTACAACGTTGGGAATAACAAAACGTTGGACGTGCCCATTGTAGAAGTTGAAGTTCTCGAGACCCTGAGGGAACTCAACACCAAATCGACTCTCGGGCCGGAGGACGTCACCAACAAG
Source organism: Ixodes ricinus (assembly GCA_037355805.1). Lineage (NCBI taxonomy): Eukaryota > Metazoa > Arthropoda > Arachnida > Ixodida > Ixodidae > Ixodes > Ixodes ricinus. The sequence goes on along the minus strand of JAZHYW010001875.1, from coordinate 22,920 downwards.
ATGCTACGTACGACATTTGGACGAAAAAGCTGTCACAGACATTACACGCTACATGAACGGATGCTGGTAAAAGGGCTCTCTTCCCCAGCAATGGAAGACTGCTAAAGTAGGCATGATTCCGAAGCCGAGAAAGAAACCACGGCTAGACGCCCTTCGCCCCATCTCGTCTTACGTCATCGCGTCGGAGAAATAATGGAGCACGTCATCTTGAAGAGGTTACACAAATACATGGAGGACGGAGAGCTTTTTCCTCAGACCATGATCGAGTTCAGACCACAACTGTCTGCTCAAGACGTGATGCTTCGTCTGAAATACCAGATCATGGAGGGAGAGAAGAGCTTCCACCTGGACACCCGAGCAGTACTCGGCCTAGACTTAACCAAGGCCTTTGATTCCATTAAGCACAAGGTGGTACTCGACAACCTGGAGAAGCTGGGGTGGGAAAACGTACACACCGTTATGTACAAGACTTCTTGAACGAAAGGACAGCCAAAATCACCATAGGACGATGTAGAGTCGGACGACATATGGCTTGGAGGAAGAGGTACGCCACACGGGTCGGTCCTCTCGCCGTACCTATTCAACGTAGCCATGATTGGACTGCCGGAGAAACTCGAGAAGATAGAAGGCCTTTACCACAGCATATATGCCAACGACATCAACCTCTCGATGACGAGGGGCAGTGACTGACACATTCAAGACACCTTACAAGAGGCGATCTGCGCGGTGGAGGAATACGTCACCCCACGCGGATTGGAGTGCTCCCCACTGAAGTCGGAACTCCTACTAATCAGACCCGTTTGGCTGAGGAAGTTACCGTTCAACATCGAGCTTCACTCACATGGACTTCGAATACCCGTGGTTCAAAGCATAAGAGTACGAGGCCTACACATACATGGGACGTCCGCCAAGGAAAAATGATAAACCTACTGAAGGCAGAGACCTACCAAATCTCCAGACTCATCGCCAGAATCGATGGCGGGAGCTACGGAACAAGGGAGAAGAATATCGTACGCCTAGTTCGAGCGTTCGTCATGAGCCGGCTGGTATACGTTATCACCTTCCTGAAGCCGGGTCGGAGAAAACCAAAGTGGAATGCCTCATCAGAAAAGCGTACAACAGAGCCCTGAGGCTGCCAGACTCGACGCCTGACGAGAAGCTGGTAGCACTGGGGCTACACAACACCATAGACGAACTCATCGAAGTTGAAAGAACGTCCCAACTAGAGAGACTTATAAAGGGCGCAACGTGTCGTCACGATCTCAGGAACCTCGGTTTTCGCTACGAGGTGCAGAGAGGACAGAAGGTGGACGTCCCCCTACACATCAGAGAAACGCTCAACATCCCACTCTTACCGAGGCACATGCATCCTGTTCATCACGCGGAGAGAAGAACGGCTAGGGCTTTTAAAGCCCTGAAGAAACAACCAAAGACAGAAGAAGGAGTCATCTTCGTCGACGCGACGAAATACGACAAGAAGCTGAAAGCCATGACGGCCGTCGCAATGGATAGGGAGGGACTTATCATCGCGAGCTGTAGCGTCAAGACCACGGAATCAGAGGTAGCAAGGAGGTAGCCGTAGCGCTTGCGCTTAACATACCCAACACTCGTATAGTCGTGAGCGACTCGCAGACAGCGATTCGCAACTTCGCGAGAGACAGAGTATCGCCGTTGACGCTACGCGCACTAAGGGGATTCGATAAAACAACGAAAACGAAACTCGCTTGGACACCAGCACACACATTCCCTCCCGGTAATGAGGAGGCGCACAACGCGTCCCGAGGGCTTAATAACCGGGCCGAAGTACCGTCGGACATCTCCACCGCATCATTGTCGGAAAGAGACAGGCTGGTGACATTCAGCCATCCTAGACCATTACGCTAGCGCAAGGATGCGATAACTTCCACGCATCCCTCGCTAAACAAACAACAATTTACGACGTGGAAAAAGCTTCAGACAAGCACCTTCCCGAATCCGGCTATACTCAGACGATGATCTCCGGACATATATAGGGGAGCATGTAAACTATGCGGCAAAAGGGCTAACTTGAATCACGTTATATGGGAATGCGCTAGGAAAGATCGTGAAGCAAACGCAAACAAAGTACTGGGGCAGCTTGTTGACTTAGGGAGGTGGGAGACCACCCTGCTTAGCGCAGACCCCTAACTGCAAGAACAACTCGTCCGTCTGGCCGAAGACGCCGCCCGGGTCCAAGGGATCCTGGCCGTCGTCTGAGGGGGAGATGGAAGGGACTCCTTAGCGGGTTCCTGACCGGCTCCTACTCCATCTATGGGTGCAAACAAAGTTGGTTTTACTGACTGGTAAAGTTCTGAGTAGGTCGAGATACCTCATCATGCCGGTTGGCGTCGCATAACCGGCTGCTTCCACAAAAAATGACAGTTACCTTTATCTTGAAAGTTCTATGATGCATTGAATGCAGTATCTAAAGGAAAGCCGAATAGTTTATGGTAACAAATCAGGGACATATAAGACCTACAAACAACAGAGGCCCCCATGTCCCTCTTTTGTTATCGTAAATTAGAAACCAATACACTCGACCATCTAGAACCCTCAAGAGGTTCTTGAAAAAAAAATTAGAGGTGAATTCTAGGTAAATTTGTCCCATGAATGTGGATATCACAAGCATTTTTCCCGAACGAACTCATCGAAGCTCAAAGACCGTCCCAAGTAGAGAGACTAATGAAGAGCGCAACGGGTCGTCGCATTCTCAAGAACTTCGGCCTTCGCTACGGAGGGCAGAAAAAGCAGAAGGTGGACGTCCCCCTACACATCAGAGAAACGCTCAACATCCCACTCTTACCGAGGCACATACATTTTGTTCATCACGCGGAGAGAAGAACGGCTAGGACTAAAGCCCTGAAGAAACAGCCAAAGACAGAAGAAGGACTCATCTTCGTCGACGCGACGAAATACGCCAAGAAGCTGAAAGCCATGACGGCAGTCGCGGTAGATAGAGAGGGACTTATCATCGCGAGCTGTTGCGTCAAGACGACGGAACCAGAGGTAGCAGAGGAGGTAGCCGTAGCGCGTGCGCTTAACGACTACCCAACACTCGTATAGTCGTGAGCGACTCGCAGACACCGATCCGCAACTTCGCGAGAGGCAAAATATCGCCGGAGACGCTGCGCGCACTAAGGGATTCGATAAAACAACGAAAACGAAGCTCGTCTGGACACCAGCACCCTAGTTCCTTCCCGGTAATGAGGAGGCACACGACGCTGCCCGAGGGCTTACTAACTGGGCCGAAGTACCGTCGGACATCTCCACCGCATCATTGTCGGAAACAGACAGGCTGGTGACCTTCAGAGACATCCTAGACCAAGGGTGGCCAAGCTGCGGCTCGCGAGAAGCATGCGGCTCTTCGCGTGTTAAAGTGCGGCTCGCGGCTCCCTCCCCTACCCGCTCCCCGCCCCCCCCCCCCCCGCCCTCCTACTTTCCCGCCTCCCTCCAACACCTCCTAGAAGAGAAGGCCAGAGCGCTCCGAGTGGTTACGTCACAATGGCGGAGGAAGGAAGTCCATAGCGCAACTACGTGAGAAATATTTTGTGGCATCGACCGCATCGACGTGAAAAAAACGTTTCTTGTCGAGCGGCGCGGGGTGTTCGTGAGCGTTTATCTGACATTAATATATGTTTTAAAAGCGCAGTATTGTACAATTTATTATATATATAATATAAACATAATATACAACGCGCTATCAAGGTTGAAAGTACTAATTTTTTATTTATGATTATCCCCGTAACCGCGGGACTACGTGCAATCCCGCAGATCCCCACACTTTTCGAATGAACCGGTCCGCTGCGACGTTTTCTTCCCTCGTACGGGCTCCGATTCTGGTAAAATTTACGTTGTGTGTGAGCTGCTGACTGTCTAAAAAGGAACCCTGAGACTTTCAGAAGGGAAGGGAACCGAAAAAAATCCAGTCATCGCAGCAGGGAGCGCACGCGAGCAAGAGATGGGTCGACGACGTTAAGCCTCCCACACTGCTGCCGCTGCTTTCATGTGTGTGTGTGTGTTGTGTGTGTGGTTCTTTTGATCCTTCCCGTGGTTTCTTGATCGTCACCGCAGTGTCGGGTAGTTTTTTTTTTTGTGTTCGCTTGATACTACGGCATTTACGTGGATTCGCGGAACAAGTCCTGCTACGGTTTGAGTGACATATGTGGCAACCAGCCAACGATGACACTGGTCGATTATCGATAGACCTCTCTTTCGACAGAGAGAGACCTAAAGTTCGTGTTCAAATGTTTTCGCCACGGCTATTGCGGGACGTGTGGATACGATCGACAGGTGAGTAACAACTTATTTACGGGCTTTCTTGGTCATGTGGGACGCGAGTAAAGTGCTGCAGTTGGGTTGTTTTTTCGTTTTTGTTTTTCGTGACAGAATGGCATCTCGTTCGTCGTTATCCGTGTGCGGTTGCGTCGACATTTGTAAATATGCGTGGTAATATTCTAGTTTTCACTGGAAGGTGAATAACAAGTTTGTGTGATTATACAAAGTGCGTTGTTTGTGCTTATGTGTTTATTTATACTAATGCTATTTTATTGCCTTTACCGCTTTTATACTAGAATCTTAACTGTATTTAAGGTAATAGTATTATTGTATACAAAATAAGATATTTTGTTCTAAGGCAGCTCGAGCCCATAGGGAGAAGTAAATTAGTTGACTGTAAATAGTAAGTTTAGTACCCCTGCCACACGGAAAAGTTAATATATTTTCATTAAATGATATGGGACTTAATCAGCTCGCGGTCTTGAGTGATTATATGAGCGTCGCAAGCTGATTTGTCGACCCCATAATGTCATTCGATCGAAATTACATTACTTTTGCCGTGTGGCCGGGGTATGATGCAAGAATTCAGTCACTGCACGCGATAACATCGCTTACATGATCGTAAGTGACACTTGTCTAGCCGTGTCCGCGTTGACTACGTCTACCTGATTTTTAACTGTGATTTGTTTTGCTGTGTCCAATCACTGCGTGTCTCGCCATTTTGTCGAAGTATTTCTGTGTAAAATATGCATTCCTACAGCAATTATTGCGTGGCTCAATGTTTTCTCTTATACGCCTACCCCGTACCATTTCATCCCGATTATTTAGCGGTGTAATATTTTGCCCGTGTAATAAAATATTTTCGAGACCCGTTGCTATGTGCAGCTTTCATTTTAGCTAATAAGACACGCGTATGTGACTAAAAGCGCGTTACGACGGTCGATCCACGCGCGTTGCCTTCGCTTCGCCGCGCGCCCCCGATGGCCTTCCTTCGCGACGTCACGAGAAGAGCGCTACGGCCCTGTCTTCTAGGGGGTGTTGCTCCCTCCCGGTCACAGGAGCATTTCCCCAAGAAAGAAAAATTGAACGCGTTCGAAACCGAAGGACAGGTTTCGGTTTGGTAGTGTTGTGCTACTGCTATCATACGTAGTTCAGTTGGACTGCTTTTGACTCGGCTAGATTGAAAGTAGTTGAAGTTTCGTTTATTGCTCCGGACAAAAGTCTGCCCCCCCCCCTCCTCCTCCGTGGCTCTTAGAAGTTTCGTGGTTTTGTTTGCGGCTCTTAGGCCGTGTCAGCCTGGCCACCCCTGTCCTAGACCATTACGCTAGCGCAAGGATGCGATACCTTCCCGCTCATCCCTCGATAAAGAAACAACAATCCACGACGTAGAGAAAACTTCAGACAAACACCTTCCCGAATCCGGCTCTACTCAGCCGATGATATCCGGACAGATATAGGGAGCATGTAAACTATGCGGCCAAAGGGCTAACTTGAATCACATTATATGTCAATGCGTAGTAGGTTAGGTTAGGGTTAGGTTGGTTAGGGTTAGGTCAAGACATCGATTCGTACCGCCAAATGTTAACCTCGCTATTTTGTTAACCCACTCTCTATGTAATACCCTGACTCAGGGTCCTTAAGGTATTTAAATAAATAAATAAATAGATAGATCGTGGAGCAAACGCAATCAGAGTACTGGGGCAGCTAGTTGACTTAGGGAGCTGGGAGACCACCGTGCTCAGCGCAGACCCCGAAGTGCAAGAACAACTCGTCCGTCCGGCCGAAGACGCCGCCCGGGTCCAAGGGATCCTGGCCGTCGTCTGAGGGGGACATGAAGGGGGCTCCTTAGCGGGTTCCTGACCGGCTCCTACTCCATCTCTGGGTGCAAACAAAGTTGATTTGACTGACTGGTGAAGTTCTGACTAGGTCGAGATACCTCATCATGGCGGTTGGCGTAGCATAACCGGCCGCTTTAATTGTGCTTCCACAAAAAAAGCCAGTTGCTTTATCTTTAAAGTCCTATGTGCATTAAATGCAGTATCTAAAGGGAAGCCGAATAGTTTATGGTTACAAAAGAGGGGCATGAAAGACCTACAGACAGCACAGGCCCTGATGCCATACAAGATGGCTGCGCACTAGGGAAAATGGTGTATAGATACCATGTATTAGAATACGGAAAAGTGTTTGGACCGGCGCGACTCGACAATGGGAACTTGCGAGGCTGCGCGTGTGCGCAACAATCACGGCGCTCCAGTTCCTCGCACGCGATCAAAATAGTCTTCTTTTATTTCGTCAATATAATTGAGTTTGTCACCTAGTTTTAACATATGAGGAGGCTGAATGGCTTGGTTAACGACCAATTAACCTAAGCGAAAAAAAAAGATCCATTGGTGAATTTTTAGGGAATGCGTTAGCATGACCCTTAAGAAACGCCACACACTTCCCCCTTTGGGAATAGCTAACGTTGACCCTCTCCCTTTCTACCTTGGCCATCTCTTATTGCTTTCTCTTCTGCCTCTTCTATTTTTACTGCCTTTTTTAGCATCGTAACGGGGTCAGTGTTAGCGTTTCCTAAGGGCAATGCTAACGAATTCCGTAAAGATCCAACAATGAATCTTCTATTGCTTTGTTTGGTCGCATACTTGGACCAGCGCTAGGAACTTGGTTCAGACTCCATTTTGTAGTACAAATCAAGGCATACGCTATCCACACAACTGCAAGTTTAAACTCGCCCCAGCATCCGCGCGTGCGTTGGTTTCCGCCCCGTGACGTCCCCTCGCTCTCGCACTTGTCCTTCATTACTCTCCTCCTCTTTACGCGGTGCACTTCCCCTTCCACTGCTTTGTCCACAAACAGACGCTGTGAGATTTTCTCTGTCATGTGGGTACTAATGCTGACGCAATAATAAATGTTATCATATACCGTAATATCTCCAGAGATGCCCCATCCCCGAAAGATAAAGCAGCGTTATTTTTGGCACTTGATTTGCGTAATTCTACTCTCAAAAAACACCAAAGATATAGCCCACCTCTGGTCATTGCAGGGCTCTGGTCCATTGTGACCTCGCCAGAATTGGAATTACTCAGCCAGAGCGGGAGATAAGCGAATATTAAAAAGGGGGAAGGACTGTTTTCTATGCTCCATTTCCCCTCAGTGTGAAAAGAAGCTTGGCAGGCTATAAAATATAAAAGTAGCATTCTTAAGAAAATGTCTTGATCACACCGAATTTTAACCCACTCCTCACTTTCACCCAATTTGCTCTGGCTTTTAGGAGGGTACAATACAATACAATACAATTTATTTTCTTTTTTTGAATACATTTCTCTCTGTACCCGCATAAGCCAATAAGGCTTGTGCGTGGGACGCGGCAGGTAATTAACAACCAGAATATTTACAGTTTCAACTCATTCTATGAGTTTAATGAAACAAACAAATTATAAGACAAGAAGCGGTTCATACACAGGCACACAATAACAGGTGGAAAGGGCCTCTATTAGGTACACACTGCTCTTTACTAATACTTCTCAAAGCGTTGTTTTAATAATCAATACAATTCATACTGTGGTTACGGCCGTATGTAGGTAAAGGTTTTTATCAATTGTCACTTTTTTAATTCCTCTGTTCATTGATCCATAATCTTGCTATCTTTTTCATTGCATGCGGATGTTTGCACTCGATCAGCTTTTCAGGTAGTTGATTAAAAAGCTTTGGCACATAATATTTTCTTGTAGCCTCTCCATACTTTGTCTTTTTTAATGGTTCGAAAGATTTCCTATTTGGTCGTAATGTTCTTTAACAATTCCTGTTTTTTGGTAAATGCTTAAAAATAATTTTGTACTGATGTCATATTTGAATCGATCACTAAATAAAATACGCCTAGTTGTTTATGTTCATCATCTATTAAATCGTTACCTTTTTTATTTGGCAACTAACTCTTCTGGATAACTGTTTCTGGAAAGTTTCAACTTCATTTCGAGGTATTTGACACAGTGCCAATAAAAAGTTAGTTCGTATTGTGCTACAGATTTTCCTAAAGAGTTATAGATCATTTCAAGTACAGAATGGGGGACCATATCTTGAATGTGAAACATATAGGCCATCAGTGTCCTTAAATTTTGCATACTTGCTGTACGTGTGTGTTCCATTTAAGATGTTCTATGCACATTCCAAGGTATTCTACAGTTTCGAAATATTTAATTGCTAGGCATGAACAGTTATTACAATTTTTATCGTCCATTTTAATGGGTAATTCATCTAACAGTATTTTTCTAGGGTCCCTTAAGCACAATATTTGAGTTTTGGAAGTATTTACGATAATATGATTTTTACACTACCACTGAAAAATATTGTTAATGTCTTCTTTTACTTCTACAACGGCGATTTCATAATTTTTGTGGGCGTATACAATTACTGTATCATCTGCAAACTGGAGTAATTCTGGAATATTACACTTCCTTTATCGAGATGTCAACCACATGTCTTCTGAAGCTTCCTATTAGAACTACTCTGTGTTAAGTGGACATTTAACCACACTCTACAACAGTCTTTATTTATCCTAAAAGAAACCGAGCATCACATGCGGCCCGGCTTATTTTACTACCAAAATCTGTGTCATAGATAGAATACCTCGGAATGATTGCTGACAGCGGATGGCGCCATTGCACAAGAAGAAGGGTTTTTCTGCATGTCTGTCAGGCTTCCGGCATCGTCCTATCCGAAGCCTCGAGAAAGGAAACCAAATGAGACAATGATCGCCGATAGCGAGTTCGAGCAGAAAACGAAGCCATTGATATACAGACCAGCTTGCGCAAGGAGAGTTTGCTCTGGACGCGGCGTGTTATTGTTTGCCTGTAAACAAGTATAGTATTTTTGTGTTGCATTTTGGCACTTGGACACGTATTATAATTTCAAGGGCGGTGGATGGATTGACAACACTATACCAGCCGAATGCAGCTAACGGCGTTCCCGGTTGGGCTGATAGGTGGCGCCGCGTCGCTGGCTTCTCTCACGTACGTCCATCCAACCGACTCACACCAGACTGCTATGCTTGTATTCGCCGCTGTGCTTTTGAGCGCTGTCGTCGTGTATATGATATTTGCTACCAAAACGGAAGCACTCTGGGCTCTTCCGACCAATCATCAACTTTCAGTGTGAGGGCAACGGCCTTTTTGTCTTTTGTCTTTGTTTGCGCTCGTCACTCCAAGCTTTCAAACCGTTCCGCGCGTGTTGAGATCGAAAGTGTAGATTTTACGGAGTACGGAGCTGCGCGTCTGCGCACAGAAAATGATTAGAGGGATTAGAGACGTCTCTAGTTTGACAGAGATTCTGCCGAGTGTGTTGCGTGCCTCATGACGGCGTATTACGGAGTCTACTGCGCGGCGAAGTGGTGTAACAGTTCTTAAAAACTAAAGCTCGGAGTGCTCATTCTTCCGGTTACAACAGACGACAGGTGAGCATCTATATCAAACTGTTTTGTCAGCGTTCGAAACTAGAAACATTGAAATATATGATCTTTCTCAATCTTTCTATTACAGCATCGAAATGGATTGCGTATGCAAATCGCCAGGACTTCGGAAGCCTGCCGATGAGCAAGCTGCGCCAGCGTCGTTTGTGCAGCGAGCACTTCGGCGCTACCGCGTTTGCAAGCTGTAGGATGATTCGTTTGCGGAAAAACGAGTGCCCCACCGTTCTTGTTACAAATCCGTTGCTGCAAGAACTGGTTCCTCCACGTGAGTTGCTGTCAGAGCAATCTTCAGTTAATTTGACAGCTTCGTGTTTATATCTTAGGATAGAGTACTTAAAAGCACCGCAGTCAGATATATAGTCTCCAAAACATTCGTTTCTTTTTTCTTCTTTGCGTTGTCAATTAGCAAGCTTGTTTATGGTTTATTTATTAATTATTCTTATGGAGCTCGTCTGCAACCCTGCCTTAATTAACTTAAAATGTAAGCCTTTTGCGTTATATCGGAGTTGATTTGTTTGGGTATCAGCATTTTTGTTTGTAGGAGTTGTTTATAAAGCCATTTAGATAATTCGATAATAAGTGCGGTTCTGTTAGTTTGTACATTAAAGTAATTAATTTCGTTTTACATATTTGACGACGTTTACTGCGTTTTTACTGTCTACTACAGTTCTTGGTTCCCCTTGGAGGGCGGTGGACTGCCAGCGGAGTTTGTAAATACTTGCTTGAAATACCGCAACTCATTTGAATGGTGTTCAATAAAAAAAATACATTTAAATGAACGTGCTGTTTCTGTTTTATTTCCCTGGTAATATCACCCGGAGCGCACCGCAGCTCGTCTGCTGGACCGGTGCCGTGCTGGCCGCTCGCAGCGGCCAGCACGGCACCGGTCCAGCAGACAAAAAACGTGCACGGCGAAAGAAAAAAAAAAAAAAAAAAAAGGGGGGGGGGGAGGGGAGGAGGAGGCAAGGAGGGTGCACGGCGCTCGCCAACGACAGTGGTGGCGCCATCTGGCCGTCTTTCTAAATCGAGCTATTTTACTTTCACGCCGTACGTATGTTCGCCTTTCTGCCACTGGCGCCTTGTGGCGCTAGTTTCTCCTTACCACGGTGGAGGCTGGAGCTGCACTCGGCTGACTATACTTCGTCTCACCGTACGATGGACTAAAGGCAAAAGGTACGGACCGCCATACCCAATTACGATTACTGACATTACAATTACAACTACTGACATGTCGTCTGTTATGTTTTGCGTATGCCCATATATAATTCAGTTTCGGTATTTTCTTTTCACCTAAAGTCTGAAACAAAAATCGCGCGACATATGTTGATGTAGAAAATAAAAACTTCGAGAGTGATCCAGACTGACAATGCATTGTTTTCCAAAAAATATTGAAAATTCCATTAAGATACATAATTTGGGACACTGACTGCCAGTTCCAGCCCTGGTGGAACGTGCCCTGATGATCCATCAGATAACGTCTGACTGCCACTGTCAAGGGAATTTCATCAGGGGCTGCATTTATATAAAAGCTCCCATTCCGAGGTGGCCATCTTGGATGGCTATGAAACGGTTCACAAGCCGAGGTGGCCATCTTGCATGGCTTTGAAACGGTTCACAAGTCCTTAAAATGAATGTAATTCATGACATCAAAAATCAGGAAAAGTGTTACAAACCGGCCCACATGCACCCTAAGCATGTTTCAGAGAAACGCCCTCGATTTCTGAACCTTTCGGGATGACCGTACACACTTTAATTCACAAAACGTATGCGACTCCGCTGAAGCTAGAGAGCAAGCGTGCATGCTACGACAGACAGCCCCGGCTTCCACGGACGAACGCGAGCAGCAGACATATCTGAACTACGCTCGCGGATGTTTTTTGTCTGCGTTGTTGATGAAACAATAACAATGAGCTGCGACACAGTGGTAAGGCCGATAGCCCACACCAGGTAGAAAGGTATGAACTTTCTAGCCTAAGCTTCTTAGACCGAGTCAAGAGCATTTCAGTATTGCAGCGCGAGGTTCCGACAATGAGTGCATCGCTCTAAAGAATGCTTCGGCTGCATATGCAGTTAAGCCTTCACCATGTTATGCAAAGTACTCGTACATCACTCGCCGTACTTCAGCTTTACTCACCTGCTATGTAGAGTACTTTCGCGTCGGAGAACCCTCCTGTTGTTCGCGCGTCTCCGGCCCAGTAGACCTGGTACACCTTGTCGTCTTCAACTACACCGCTAAAGTTCCTTACATAGTCGGAACTCGCGACAGAGTGGGTGTTGTCGAGGAGAAATTCTACTAAAACATAAGACATTGTAGAGCCCGGGCAGGATCGACAGGTTGGAGCAAGCGGGCAAACAAAACGAGTCGAGAGCGATTGTTCATGGAAGCTCGGCGAAGCTTCTATGGGTGAAGCGAAAGTAGAAAGTGGCGTGTTCGGCGCTTATGGCGGGCTTCTGATCAGGGTTGCCGGGTGCCCTGCTTGTCATATCTCTAACATCAGCGCTTTTATGGGCTCACGTCCCGAAATCGCTTTCTCGTGCATTGATTATTTTTGTTCTCAAAGATTTAACGAAATAGTGGTATCCGAACGAACTTAACGTTCTTCGACCGTACGTCTGTCTGCACATCAAATCTTTTTGACGTACAGTCAGAGACAATCGATGTACGGTACAGATTCGGCACGGAATGAAATCGTGAACGGCAGGTGCATGGTTTCGGCAAGACTGCCTGCAACCACCTGAAAGCCAGATGCGGAGTCTGACAAGAATTTGACTGTCGCTCGAGCAATCCAGCTTCTGAATGTGTTACAACTCTAGGTGTCTTTACAGATAGCATCTAAACCTTGGGTGAATTGCGTCTGTCATAGGTGACTCATGCGTAGGTCGACAAACCATGCGCTCTCTTAGTTCAAAAGCTGTTTTGTGTCGATTCGCGAATGCCGACTAGTACGATGTCAGTGACATTTTCTGCCCTCTATTTTATTTTTTCGAAATCATTGTGATCGTGCATGATTCTGTCGGCGGCCGACTCCCACCAGGAATGTACCGAGGCCAGAAAGCCGACAAGCCGCGTAGCGCTTGATTCTGGCTCCACCATTGTTAATGACTGTCGGTCAGTAGTAACTTGTTGGCCAATCAGACATGCTTGACGTACAGTCAGGCACAGTCAGCGGTCCACTTGAACACATTGACTACCAAACAGGGTTACATTGATGGATTTTTCCTTCGGGCTACTAGCGGTAAACTATTTTCTTACCAAAAGCAAGTATGGTACCCCAAATCACCTTTTATTTATTTACTAAATCAAAAATGGTCTCGTCAAAAAGCAAAACAAAGAAACTTCGACAAAATATTTTTGGGTTTGTCACTCCACAATGAGTTCGGTAACATTTGTGGACGTAATATTATGGGCCCCAGCATCTGTGTCCCTGGTAACAGGTATTTCGGAGTTTGTGTACTTCAGCTTCCCAATGACGAACGATAGACGATCGCCGACTTCAACCTGAAAAGAACCAGACATGACATATTTTAGACTGAAAGTCACCATTATGCTAATTGAAATCGCATTAAAATTTCTTACCTTAAGACTTTACAATTATTGTACGCTCCATTAAAACATTTTTTTCGTTCGTTTCGTAGCATCAGAAATATATCCTTACGGCAAAATGTTTAACCACGAAAACCGAAAGTATATATTTTGTTGTAAAAAAAAGAAAAGAAAAAAGCGCGGCAATTTTTGTTAAGATTAAATATTCACAATAGCCTTCCAAGCCTGCTTTGTAAAGAGCGTAAATAATTAAGTCTTACAGATACAGGTACAAGTTACACCACGAAATTAGACAATAATGTAGATATTTAATTGAAATTTTCGACAACTGCAGAAGTGTAGATATTTTTGTCTCAATCTCACCACTTACTGACAGGTAATGGGGTGGAAGGAAGACACACCAATTTATACGTTTAATATTACATGCGCTCGAAAGACATGTGAAATATATTGGTATTCCCATTAAAAGAAAAAAAGATTGCATGACTATAAACGGTCTATTCATGACACTTTGCTGTTCTTTGTCAATTTAATATTTTGCAGTACAAAAACCAACCTTTTATTTGCGTAGCCCTACAACGGCGCAATCGTCGAAGATACGAAGAAATTCACATAATCGCAAACCCAAATGTCGGAAGTGGTACCGCGTGCACACAATATTATGCAATCTTCCTTTTCCTAAACATGACTCTCTGGATTGGCTTGGATGGCTCAAGTCATCAACTTCAATTTGTTTATCCCAGAGTGACAAAATGAATTGGCAACTCTAACAGCGTGCATCCGATCCCCTTATACAGTTTCACATTTTGATCACCAGGCCGCTTCCGTTTTTTTCTGCACAATCGGATAGGCGCTAGCTTCCTGTTTCTCTCATTCACGTCTCGCCCACTGGATGGCGCCGCCTCCTTCGGAGTTGTAAAGTGTGTTAATGTGGCAATTCGGGACAGTTAGTTGCATGGTGTGCCTAGATTAGAGAGTGCTTCCAACTGATCTATCGGGGTCACGTGGTTTATAGGCTATGTTTGCTTTATGAGCTACGAAAAGGTGACGGAAGCGTTGAACGTCTGTAAGCGATTCCTGCTTTCCGTTCGCTTTCCATCTTGCCCCTGTACAGTGCAAAGCACGCGCACTTGAAACCAAATTGCGCAGGAGGCGTCCGCCAATAAATTGCAAACGCTCTTCACGGTTTGAGTTGCTTCCTCTCTTAAATGTCGGCCGTCAAAAGTTGCGAATCTACGCTCTTTTAATTGACTGCAAAATCATCATATTTATGTATTGTTCTGTTTACTGTAAACGTAACAAAGAGCTCTTGGCTTTGTAGTGTGCACATAGAAGCAATATAGCAGAACACTCAAAATTACACCGAACCGAAAATAATCGAAAGTAGAACACACCAAAGGAAATGCTATTAAGGTTACAACGACCTTCTTTTAAAATATACGAGTGGATAAGATAAGTATAAAACCTTTTTCTTTTTTTCATGGTTGTAAAGAAACTGTCAGCGTGTCACTGGGGACGCGATGGCGAAAAACTCATCATGGTACATGATGAGTTTCTTGGCACGCCGCTGCTCGTGCTCACGTCGCATGTTGGATAGCCGAAAATACAGTCACTGTGCCGGCGAGCGGGTGAAAATGTGCCATGATGAATTTAACCCGAGACTCGTGCTGGAGGAGCAAAACATTTGACAGTTTTTTTGTTGTCTTTTTTTGCCTACCGCTCTGAAATATTTTTTTCCATCTGTAGAAATATAGAATTAAATTCCATAATGTTAGATAGCATTCCAAATAAATGCCTAGTGTTAGGGTGATGACAAATGCACTTGCAAAGACCTATTTTCTACATTTCTTTCTTAAAAGATTAGCGCCAGCACTGCAGCTCGTGTAGCCGTAAACCCAGCATTATTCTTGGTCTTCTAATCACTAACGTCCAATGAAACACATATTCTCAGACGCGATTTATTCATTCGAATTCTTTCCGCGTGAAGAAATGGTAGGTGCCTTCAATTCTTTAAAGTCCTACGATGCATAAAATGCATTAGAGGGCTTCAAAGAGCGATCGTTTAAATTCGTTTAAAAGGCATTAAACAGCCGTTTTGGGGTATGAAGAAGGAATATCTTTGTCCATTTTCCCTATAATTTTAGCGGCGGAACTGGCTTGGCTCATTCGTCTTGTGACGTCAATTTTCCCGCTAATTTTTGCGGGAAACTACATTCTTGTAAATGTGATGTCATGTTTGGTCACGTGACGCCAATTTCTGCGCAACATATAGCGGAAAAATTGTATTGTTAAATAAGTCAGGTCACGTGACGTCAATTTCCATTCTTATTTTTGCACGGAAAAACAAACACATGAATAGACCGAATTTTGGCATTGGAGATATCGTTAATAAGCATATCAAGCTGTAAACACACGGAGAGAACCAGTGCCACCGTTCAGAGCTCTTTCGCATACGTGTACACCTCTAATATCATCACACACGTTTCAGTTCTGACCTCAAGATAACCGACGCATTCAGCCGTCGACGCTACCTTGCTTACATATATATGGCCCCTGTGGCTTTGTGCGTATCACAGGCAAAGAAAAGAAGATGGAAGCCTTAGAACAGAAATAGACTTACGACGACGACTGGAAGCTGCGTCGTGTCTGGATTTCCGCGCTCATCCAGTCCGGCTGGTTGCTCCTTAGGGGTCGGCACGTCAGTTGGGTTCGGGACAACGACGTAACGTTGCAGTGGGCTGTTCCAACTCGAACAACCACATCGTCAACTTCGGATGCCCGGTCTAGATTATCGCCCTAAGAAACAATGTAAAAGATAAAATCATTGGCAAAAAGAAAAAAAAAAGATTGATTACGAAGTGTGTAGCTCACATTTAGAAATCACTTTTACACTACCAGGGGCTTAATGTTAGGCACTCAGCGTGAAAGTTGGCGAGGTTATCAGCCATCGCTATTTGCCAACGCCGCACTGCGATTCGAAAGGAAATAAGGTCACGCTCGGCTCTGGCCAATTGCGGTGTCCGCGGTCTCGCCAACTGTCTAGTGTCCAACCGAGAGCACCATGGTATGTGAAGAAAAAGTCAAATTACTTGGAATAATAACGCTGAAGTAACCAACCTCCCCTGGTCTGAAGTATGAACCACTCAAACCGATTTAAAAAGAGGTATAATAGTAATGTTATATTGATTCAGAATGTAGCTGTTTATTTTTCTACCAAGTCAATTAAGATTAGGCTGTGTTATTAGTAGGAAGGTAGATGATAATTGTGAACTTCGCTAGTGTATCCGGATAAAAAGTCACTATTTATCACTTGTTTCTGAGACACACTCCAGCTCGCGCATGGCTAGATGCTATCACACTTGTCAAGTGATCCAGCCTATGTACACGAAAGCCGGAAAGGCTGACGATGCTGACACTAACTTTCCATGAAACGGCATCGGCGCGCGTGCTCAGAGAATGCGTAGAGAAGCACTCAAAGCTGATTAAAAGGAACCGAGTTTGACTTCAGCAGACTTCTTCCACCAAGACTTCGATTTTAGGTGACGGTTCTGGCGTAACTGGGATCCAGGCCAACACCCCCAAGCATAATCAAAGCCTATGCCCACATACGTTCACGTCATCAGAGTGCGATCGAGCGAGGGCTCTAACGTCACTAGTTCAACTAGGTTGTGAATTATCGCGGAGGGGGTGCCCCTTCTCCCCCTCCCCCTCTTTCTCCCTTAAAGGGGCCCTGCAAGGACTTTTTTACTGGTTTTTAATTTGCACCGAACATAAGCGCACTGAACGTAGTAACTTAATGAAACCTTTCTTTTCTCGAATTTCGCTTTATTTCAAAAGTATAGCCAATTTAAAATTACAAAAACAAGCAAAAAATAACCTCCTTCATGACGTCCTTGGTTGCTTTAGTGGCTGTGAACTAGAGGAGTGGTAGTGAGCTCAGCGAGCGGTCACGGCTGCCGCACTCTGTGTCGACGGCGCGAAAGGACGCCAATAAAGCATGTTCTGGCTAGGCTGTATGAAGCGGGCAGCCAGAGCGGCTCGCATTGCATTTGCTGCGCGATTAAACACTAATTCAGCATGGCACTTCATTGGCCACGAACGACAGCAAACACGGGGTAAAGATCAGTTCAGAACGGGAGCCACTTCGCACTGCCATACCGCCAAAGGGCCAAACCGCAAGCCAAAGCTGCTCGCCGAAGGCCTTGGGAACGCTCGTTACAGGTCGGATCCTCCAGTCCATACGACTGCAGCACCGCCGCGTACATCCGAAACCTTTCTACGTTCGCTGCTCGTTGGTGCCTGATCCCACTACACCTTTCTAGTATGCGCCGCCCTTTCCACTGCTTGGTGGCGGGTATGTCGACGGGTCATTTCTTGTTTCCGTACTTTCTAAACTGCATTTGTTTCTTTTCTGATCTAAAATAGTGAACAAAAACTACTTTTATAAATATATGAAACGGTTCGCGCCACTTATATTTTGTATTTCGACTAAAAAGAAGCTTTTAGCGGCTCTGACCAGTAGTAAGCCCAGGACCAAAGACGTCACATATCGCGCGCCTTCGTGACCGCGGGTCGCCCCCATAGGCGGAGGAGGTTTCCGCGTCGTCCGGTTAAAATATGACGCACTGATATTTAGTTACTCTCTCCGTGCTCGCTGGCTTGCCCAAACCCCAAGAGACGTGAAAACCGCACAAAAGGTAGAGGCTTAAATATGATTGCAGTGCCCCTTTAAAGGCCGACAAACAACTACGGTTCTCCGCAGGGAAGAAAATCCCCTTAGCACCCTCTCTCAAACTGCGAGCGGAGCAGCGCTGGGGCAAGTTTAAAGATGGACAAGATCCGGGAAACGAGAGAAAATTGGAAAGCTTGAGGTGTAAGTCGGTTTTTAAGACCGCCACACGTCGATTGAAGCGCCACCTAACGGCTGTATTTGACAACTGTATAATTTGAGACGCTACGGTGATGCGCTATCTAGACGCTGTGCTTCGAAAAAAATGTGTAACTGTGTTGACCATAGTAGACATCCCCCCAAGAACTGGTGGCGCGTCGAGCGGCGGAAGCGTGGACCTCGGGGTGAGAGGGGGATACATACTGTTCGTGGAAGGATCGTGTAGGAGCAGTACCATAGTTGAGTTTACTGATAGGCTTGGCAGACACAGATTGAACATGATTGCTGCGTCAGCGTTTGGCTGGGACTTGCGTCCATCCAACGCGTCGAAGGGCGCTCTGGTACAGGGCTCGCGTCCAATTTTTGAATTGGCGCTTTGGCCGACTGTGACATCCAGATGGCAAAAGGAGGACGTTCGAAAGCTTTGATAATTCTAGGTGGTATTGGCCAGTCATGGGCCGGCATTGCCACAGATCGACAAGCGGAAGTTAACCAATGAAATCCGCATCTGCCAGCTGAAGATGCTCGCAAACATGTGACGTACTTTTTGCTAAAGACGAAAAGTCTTCGTGCTAAATACGAAGTTTCCGATGTGAGACTGATTATGATGTTAACATGTCAAACGTCATGCCCAATGTCACATCGCAGATTACAGACCACTTTGTCTGACAAAAGCGCTTTTCCAACATTGTCACCGAGCTCTTTCTCGATATCGCACTCCCTTGTACATCAGGAGGTATGCAGAAACGTGTACTCTAAAATATGAAAATATTTATGCGCAGATGTGATAATAATTTAAATGCATCTTAATTTAAGGATTAGGCGGGACGACCCAGTATGCACTACCTGTTTTCAGGTGCTCTGGGTTCTCGTGAGCTTAGATGGACTCGATGTACATAGAATACGTGCGACGGTCACATGGTTACTGCCACATGGGGTCACAGGATGTCAAGTGACATCACGTCAAGCGAAATAGTGCTACGTAACGTCACTGACGCCAGGACAAGATACCGTGGCGCGGGTGGGGTCGTGAAAAGTCACGGTGTCACCTTGTGGCATTTTTGACGTTGCTTCACTGCACGTTATTTGGTCACGTGATTAGGATCATTTGACAAGGTCATGTTGACACCATCACATGACCATTGTCTCTTCGTTCACGTGCCATGACCACCGGTAGAGCTCACAACCTTACGTGACCACCGTCCACTAAATTCGTCAGACGATATCTTGTCCTCCAAGTTTGCTGTACAGAAGTCCGTTAGATGTGTGACGGATTTTCGCGACGGTTATATGCATTGTGACAGCTTTTGTGCCGGTGTTTTGTGGCGTCACGTCAGAGTTTCCTAAGATATTTTGGGGATGCCTTGACCTCAGTATGTGTAAATAAAGAGATGGGGAGGGAGGGAGTGCTTGAACAAGCAAGAAAGGGTGCAGTGGCATCTTTAACAAAATAAAAGGCGCCTGGTCGAGCAAACCAACTGCTTGTTTCCTCAGCCAATTTTATGTTTTATATAGCATACCCTACTTAGACTTTAAACGAAATGGACATATCAAGAAAAATGTTGGTAAAATTTTCACATTGTGCCGTGCATTTAGGTTTAACAGAAATATTCTATATTTTTTTTTTACATTTTATTTTTGGGTCGATGTTTTTGAAATGTAATACATGTTTCGGAATCTCCTCTAACTAATTTTCTGTCTCACCACATAAATACTGCAGTGTTTCTTTTTCGCGTAATCCGTTTTATTTTACTCTGACATGAATGTCATTTCCACGCACGAAAAGAGAGCTCTTGAAACATGTTGATAGTAACGGATCTGCCTGTTGATTTGTTCCACACATTAGTAGGCACATTTGAACTTGTAACTAGATTGAAAGTCGCAAAAAATGTTTTCGCAGAATTATTAAAGTGTTATGTTTGGTCTGAGACGCTCAGAGGGCCTAGAGACAACTCTGTAAACGTGACATCAGGTAGGGAAACTCCGGCCAAAACTCAAAATGAAACAAATTACTGGTATCGCTGTAGTGACATAAAATACGACCCCGGCCAAAAATTACGTCCGAGGGACGCCGCATTCTCAACTAATGCCGATAATAAAAATACGACCCACCGCGAGCTGCTGCTCCTTAGCGGGCGGCCAGCGGGTGGCCGATCACTAAAGCAACATAGGGCCGTGACGCCAGTATCGTTCTCTTTTTTTCTCCGGTCCTGGCGTTGCGTGGAGTGCGCTTCAATTTGAGCCGCTACCACCGCTACTTCGGTTTGTGATTGGCGTGTTTAGCCGTTGCTTTTATCTGTACCCCGTGAAGCTTCGGTATAGCCTTCTGTTTATTTGCTTGTGAGGACTCCAAGACTCGTTTTAGCGAGCAACTCGGTGCGCCCAAGACTGCCCAGCTGTTCCTCGAAAGATGTAGCGCTGTGGGCTGCTCAACACAACCCGCTGCGAAACCCGGAGGTGTTTTTTCACAAGCTTCCAACGGACCGGAAATTGGAGAAGGTGTGGGTGAACGCTGTTCGACGAGTGGACTTTGGACTACGGATTTTACGCGCCCGAGGAAAAAACAACGAAAAAACAGACGTGTAGAGCCCAGCACACGTGTGTTCGGGCGCCGCGGCCCACGCCGGAGACCCTCAAAACTTCGTGTCTGGGACTGACCCGCTGCTCGAAAGCGAGAAGGCCCCCAGTACTGCACGTCACTGGCAGCGCAGAGTAGAGCAACGCTGTTCCATCCATGGAGCCCCGATGACAATTTAGGCCCAGCGATGAGTACAGAAGACCGCACGCACGCACGCAGCCGCCGAGTACGGCACCGAACGAGTTAACTCGTTTTCCAGTCGCTAGCTTTTCGGTATACAAGCGACAAGAACGGCATAGCGCACGCACGGCGGCGGCCGCCGAGTACGGCACCGAACGAGTTCACTTGTTTTTCAGTCGCTAGCTTTTGGGTATACGCACTAACTCTTTCTACATATGCTGGATAACTACCACGTATAGAGAATTAAAACAAAATCAGTTTACCTGATATCTTCAGACGGCTAGCGCAACAGAGGTAGGTGCCGCTCGGCCTCCGTACTCGTTGAACGAGAACGATCCTAACGTCACGTTCACATAGCGGCTGATTTCCAGTGTTGCCGGGGCCTCGAGCGGCTAGTTTCGGTCTTGTTGGCCGCGCCCCAAACAAAACTTTGAGGCGTCGATATCTTTAAAACTACGCACAATAACGAGAGAAAAATTACACCTTGCAATTCAGGGACGCTGACTGCGCTAAAAACAGTCATAATCCCAAAATCGAAACTATGGACCGGAGTTGCCCTTTAAGGCTCAAGATGTATAATTACAGCTTGTCCCCGACGAGTTACAATACGTTCGATGGTGCGAAATAAATTATATTTAAACTTACGCGAACCAAACAAAAGCAAAAAAAAAAAATGTAGGTGCAATATGCTGTTTTTAATTATAATTATAGAACGTGTCGTTTTTAGTTAGTTATATTGTGTTTTTGCATCATATACATCATATACATCATATACAACGTGGGACATCCCCAATGAAGAGCGCGGACAAAAATTGTGAATGTTTGTTTTGGACTACATTATTTTGCCGTTTGCTCAAGAGCTATTTTACATTTAGCGATAATTAGCATTAAGGAAAATGTAAAGCCTGTGCGTTCCGAAAATATGTTTAGTTTGTGTGGTACCCCTTTAAAAGACGAAGCCATAATTTTATCTAACAAGTATTTGAAGACTTCTCAGACTCACCGCTATCACCAGGTAGTCACTCTTCAACTCTTTGACTTGTCCATCTTCAGAGAAAGGAAGGTATACTGGATCGCGAAACATCTGGAATGGTTTGAAGCCTCTGTTCGCCACCAGATTCTGTCCGCTTTCAACTGCGTCCATACGAACACCGTACTCCAGTTCCAAGGGAACGGTGGGATCCTCTTCAAAGGGAAGGTCTTCTTTGGAAACTGCGGGGCTCCGGCACTTCAAGTGCTGGGATGACTCCGGTACACATTTCTTCGTAATCAAATAAAGGAAAAGAAAACTAAATTAACACATCCATACAAAACAAATCGAATGACCCTACTGGAAGAAACCATACACACCTATATAACCGATACTCAAGACTCGTTTCACCGGAATAAATAAAAAATACAAAAAGTAAGTGATTAAATTCGCTACTTTCAGGTGTTCAAGAGGTTCTCATATATATTATACATGTATTCTACACAAAAGCTCACAGCTTTTGTGTAGAATACATGCCGAATCGCATGCGTTAAACACATGCGATTCGTCATTATCGCGGCCGGCTCCACTTGCTTAGGCGAGCCGGCCGCGATAATGACGAATCGCATGCCCGGAAAGGCGGAGAGATAACTTTACCGGCACTCTTTCCTGTTTAGTTTCGGTTTGACGCCGTTTACCAAAGTGACATCTCTCGACCCCGTAGTGCCTACTAGGAATTTTTTTATTCCAAATTTGACCACACGGCTAGACCATACTGTGGTCGATCTTCAATCCTCTAAATACATTATGTGCCCTCAAGTGAAAAATTAAAAGGTAGTCAAACATTTTAGCTAATTAGCTAACTAATTACCTAATTTTACCTTTTTTCTAGAGGCCGCCATGGCCACTAACACTTCCCCAGGGCTCAAATTACTCTGTCCCACGTTCCCTTTTTTTTTGAAAATCTGGTGCAGCTAAAAAACAAAACAAAAACACTTTGTAT